>JADDOH010012696.1:0-25823 GCA_016648135.1 Agrypnia vestita
AAAAAGCGAAAAAAAAATCAGTTATACGCTTTTCACACGGGAATAACTTACGGTAATTCGGCGGGCCAGTCGACAATTTAGCGGAGTCAGCGATTTATTAAGCGGAATCAACAATTTACACCGGCGCTGTCAAATAAAGCCCGTCCATAAATCCCTCCTGACGCGGAGCGCTCCGCGTACTAGAAAGCTGACCGCGCCACCAAGAGGCAGGTCGCGTTCCTCAAATTTTGCCCTCTTCGGCAGTACAAAAAATCCACCAAAACAGTGCTCAGATCGGAGGAAATTTGTTCGAGAGAAATTTCTAGCGAAAAAATTTGTTTGTTGCCTAATTCCAAATCCCCCTGAAACGGATTTCGGATAATTTGAGTCAAGTATCTATGCAGTTTTGTAGATTTTTTTGTTAGCTATATGCGGAAATAAATATATTTCTTGTAAAGTCACTTAAATGCATAGATTTTGCGTGTTAAAAATCAGGGGTAGTTCCAAAATATCTCGAAGAAGCTTTAAAAATATACGTTTTTCATCCATAATGCAAACACACAAAAAGTAGTTTTAAGAGGTTTTGGAAATTAGGCTCTATATTTGTATGAAACGAATTTATTTGAGCGCTTTTATTTACATTTATTTATTTGTATATTATCACAATTACACTTTTTTACACTTGGCATATAACACCTTACTAGGTGAAACTTGTTCTGGGGCAGTTGTCACATAATTAACAATTTTATAGTTTTTCTTCTTCTTCTTCATGTGCCCTGTCGGGTCCCCCCGACGTCGGCAATCATTTGCGAGAAAGTTTCCCTGTCCAGGGCAGTGCGGAACAGCTTTATTATTTTATTTATTTAGATTTATTATTCTCGATTGAATCAAATTATATAATATGAGAAAAAGATTTATAATACAAAACAAATAACATAAATAGCATAGAAAAAAATTATCTAATTTTATCATATATATTGTTACAGAAAAACCCTCATTAACTACACAAAAAAATAAAATATTTAATTATAAATTTTGCAATTAAATTTTTGTTGATAGTGATAGATTATGTTATGGCATTCTATGCCCGTGCACCCACGTGCACGATCAAAAATTTGACGGTCACTTAAATAAGACAGACATTAAATGACTATACCTCAGAAATTATTCAACGCAGGTAGAAGTAAATGGCATCAATGGATTGAAAATAGATATGAAATTTTTTTGGATGGCCTCAGAATTTATTGAAAATTGGCGAATTATTGTAAACCGTAATTTCAAACGATACGAAACTGGTATTAAATTATAGTTTCTTTAGTAACTCTTTAATCACTACATTTTTGGTGAATGTATGTTGCTGATCAGTGGTGTTGTTGTAACGTAATTCAGAAAGTTACTGAAGGACGAAAGCACATTCGTAATTATTTTTATTTAAAACATTTTTGTCTTGTTTAAAAATATTTTTAGTGATATAAAATTCATACGAGATTTTAAATATATCATTAATCCTCAAAAAAATACAATTAATTAATTTTGGTGATTTCAGTTAAATTAATAAAATTGTAATATTCCCGAATATAGTGAACCTGTTAACGCTTCGAGAGTCGCGGCCCATCGCTTGAGAATCATTACCATAATGTAACCATCATTTGCTGAAACAACTTTCCAATGATACAAGACTTCTATGCCGGTAAAGTCTCTCATTGAAATGTCGGCTAATTTATGGCGGTTATTAATGTTTCAACAATGGATAAGAGCGCTTAGTACTAAAATCTCACTGTGAAAATTGCTGTTATAAATTATAATTATTACACAATTTCGATACAAACTATGCATTTTCCTGGTTAAGTGAAAAATTTATTTTTGAAGGCGAATTTACTAAAAATGTTTTAGTTTTTACTCCCTTTCTTTTAACTCGTAGCGTCTGCTTGCTTGTCTGTCGAAAAAACTTTGGATCGATTTTTAACCCTTTTCCCGTGATCCAATCGAGCTGAAACTTTGCAGGCAGACTCGTGGCGACGATAAAAATAATCTAACAAATTTTGGTTTAAAAAAATAATAATTATAGTATAAATTTGATTTTTCGAAATTTTTTATTACTCCCTTTCGTAGCGTCGCCCGACTCAAGCCCAACGCGTGGGGTAAGCGCCAAACGCGTAAATGAGAAAGGGAGTATAATAAAAAAAATGGTTTTTATGGGTTAGATTTTTTATAAATATTGTAGGTACCTACCTACTCTTATTTATTAAGGAATATATTTTACATTAGAATTTTGCCGTTCCAGCTAGAATACAAACGGAGAAATCGCGAATCATTTGCAGTAGAGAAAAAATATTGTATGTACAGACAAGACAATTTAACAGTAATTGATTTAAAGAAGTGACAAAAATTCTAAAGAACAAATACAAATATTGAATGTAAATTTGTTTACTGTACCTACATAGCCCTTTTTTATTATTAAATTAGAAAAATATATATATATATAAATTTTTTATTTTTAGTGTGCTCGTTTTCTAGATGAAAGAATCTCGTAGCCTTAAGAGGAGTAAAAGGATAACCCCGATGACCACTCTAAGCAGCAAATAAACTTATTATAAACTTGTTTCTTTTATCCTATCCATGGTTTATCCTTAGGTTAGTACGCTTTTTAGAAATCTACCAATTATCCTGTTGTTCTTTTATGTGTGTGAGAAGAATTTAAAAATCTATAAAACAAGGTTAGAACATTGTATAAACCGTCAAATATAATGTTGATACTATAAAATAGAAAAAAAATTGTAGTTCTAGTAGAAAATTAACTCGTGGCAAATGTTTGGTTACAGCAGAAAGTATTAATTCACGTCCAATTATTAATATTGTACAATATTAGCTGCGAAACTAAATTTCCGTTTTTTTTATCAATTAAAAATTGCAAATCTGGATAGAAATACAAATAAAGGCACGTGCAGTGAGAAAATTGAAGCATAACTTTTTTGTGAACGTATATAATTGAAAAAAAAAATAGAAATTAAATATTTATGCTACAGATTTTTATGATATATCAAAATATGAATACTATGACTACAATTGTAATATAAATCTTACGAAATATATGTTGTATACCGATTTTTTTCCAAATAATTGGATACGTAAAATCACGCTGCGATGTTCCCACTGCACGCCCCTGCGACCCTCACTAGCTACACATTTTTTCTATCTCTCTTGCAGTACATGAATATCGCGGAGATAAAACGACGCGTCTTTGGACCGAAACTATTTATGCAACCAATTTTGCACTTGTTCGAAAATGACCAAGTGTAGCCCAGCCACTCCATAGGCCATCGACCGGAACAAGTGATAATTAGAAGAGGGCAGGTCCGGCGAATACGGCGGGTGCAGTAGTAGATGCCATTTTAGTGTTTTGATGGAGTCCTGGATGATGAAAGTGAGATGGAACGGAGCCCTGTCGTACTGATTGATTAGTTGTCCCTCAATCAACTCACGCGGTATCAATATTTCTTCCTTTTGAACGTTTCTCATGTCATGTAAACGTTGTAAACAAATACCTTGTAGAGTCATGTTAAATGCCTTGAGTTACGCCTAATAAGTTGAGCTTAAGTTTGTCTATCTTCTTCATCCAGTAATGTTTGCCGATCAGCGTCTTCAATTGTGTTTGGTCTTCAGGAGCTCACCTTGTCCACAGTGTCGAAATCACCACTTTTAGGGCGTTTAACCATTCTTCACGGGTAGTTTTTGATGGTGCATGTTTGCTCTAGGCCTCATAAAGCAAAAAACGTGCTTCACGAAGGGAAAAGTATTTTAAAGTTAGCAGAAAAGCAAAGCTTTCCACAAATGCTGTTTATTTGGCACAAAAATCGACATCTTCTTTGTTAAAATCAATATATTTGCGTTGCGATTTGTGATGACATTACGACTGATTATTGCATTTTTTCCAAATTCTTAGAGTCTACGTACGATATGCTAAATATTCTACATGCGGCTAGACCGCCTAATCTACTGATACAAATGCATCAGCTTTGACACTTTTACTAACTATTTATTGGCTAAACATCATAAGGTTCATTTTGTTACATGAATTTGGAAGGATAAAAAGTCTAATAAAAAACCCTCTATACTGACAGATTATTGTTAAAAGATTAAATAACTTAAACAACTATTTGACATGCATTTCCACCACACGAGCCGCTAGCGCCATCTATGTGTGAATCCCGGAAACTTAGCTTCGCACCTAATATTAATTTTATGGCAGTGGGGTCAAACCTTGGAGACTTTAGGCCACAAATTACTTAGATTAGATTAAGTATTACGCATTTATTATATATTTTATGAATTGCGCGTCTCGTACCTACGCCACAACGTTGGAAGTAGAACGAATGATTTCTAAAAGTTATGGAACAGCCGTTTATTCATACTAGTAGGTTAATACATATTTAATTTAATTATAATTATTTGTCATAATATAACATAACATATACATTTTATGACTTACTATCTCAGTTTGTTAATATCCACACTTCGACGCTGTGAAATCGCGATGATCTAAATCAATGGACAAATTGCGAAAATGCACCTGATTGGCTCACAGAAGTCAGAAATGCTCAATCGTATCAAGAATCAATCCAAACCTACAATTAATTTTTTTGGCATCCAACGGGAATCGAACCCGGATTTGTAGATTCAGGAGGTAAGCGCCCTGCCTCTAGTCTATCTGGACTGCACTTAAGGAACCCGTTTTTACGGTATGTATTGCAATTCGTAAGTTTACAGGACGTTATCTGAGTCGTATATAATTAATATCACCGGTATAGAATATCCTACGACAGGACCACACGCGATACCCATCTTGAATTATTGCGTAAACGTTTAAGTTAATAAAGCCACATTGTAAAAGAAACGTATCATTTATATATTCGACGTAATTTGGAATTAATATTTTTGAGTAGTTTTTTATCAAGTGTCACCAGTTTTCTAGTCGGTTCACAACAAAGCAAGTGAAAGCCAAAACACCCACGCTTTTAATAACACTTGTCTATGGTAAATATAAACAGATTCACGCATTCTGCTTGATTTCACATTGGCTCGATGAAATTTTATTAAATATCACACAACGGTATAGTTGCTTCACAAATTATTTTTTGCTCATTAATAACGCTTTTTTAAAAAAAAAAAAATTATCTCTCTGTGTATGTATTCTAAATAAATAATCCATATTGAGGTAGGACTTGAATTCTAATTCCACCAAAAGTGCTTAATATAGTTTAAACAAAATATAAATATAAAATAAACTCATGGAGATCTTAACAAAATACATAAATTAAATATTTTATTCGTAACTAGGTACTAACAATAATAAAAAAATCACAAATAATAAGATTTATTTTTATTTTATTCGATCAACAAACAAATGATACGTATCAAATACGTAACATTTACTTCATGTTCCTACAACGACAAGACAAGAAATTTGGTTCGTGTAAATAATACTAATATAAAAGATACAGGTATTTTTTTATATAATTAAGTAGAAAGCTATGTGTAAGGGATAAGTAATAGAATATTATTCTCTCCTCAAAGAAGTTTATTGAGACACACAATAAGAACAGTGATTACAAGGTAAACATTATTTTTTAGAATATCTAAAAGATAACTACCGTATTTCGGTTAAGGGATGAAGATCAAAATAATGTGTAATGTTAAACACAGCATTCGACGTGATCTCATGAGATGCGTAAGACAGATTCAGCGATATCTTAAAATGATCAGCTTAACTGCTGCAATAAACGTCAGGTAGATTTTATCTTATTTGGTAAATGCGTCTCACGCTATCGAAACCACGAGTTTATCATCTGGTCCACTCACTCAGGTATATTGCTTGACAACACAATAATAATTTCAACATCCGCAAAGCTTTTTGAATTGGATGTGAAATGACTTTAAAATAAAAGTTATACCTGTATATTCAAGTCATTTAGATATTATGGAAATACTTTAGAAAACACCAATAGAAAACGAAACTCATTAAATTCCTTGCCCTAAACTACATACAATGTTTTAATAAAAAACATATCAAACGTAATAATTTGGTTGTCTGCCTGTTTTTCCATCCGTAACTTCCTGTAACGACCGTGATTTCGTTCGAATCCACAAAAATAACGTAATTAGAAATCACACGGCTGAAAGTAGGGCTCGAACCTCGGAGGCTTAAATGCTAGTGCGGCACCCTTGTGATATTGCTACCACCGCCTCTCCGTGGATCGTCAAAAATATACTATATATACTAGGGCTTAGCAAAGACGCGAACCATTTCACGTTACATGGACCTTATTACATAACCAATCACGAAACATGAAATAGATCGCGTCTTTGCAAAGCCCTAGTATATATAGTATATTTTTGACGGTCCACGGATAGGCGGTGGTAGCAATGTCACTAGGGTGCCGCACAGGCATTTGCGCGTCCGAGGTTCGCGCCCTACTTTCAGTCGTGTAATTTCTTTTTTTAGCCGTGAATTTGAACAAAATTAAGGACGTTACAGAAGGTTACGGACAGACAAACAAATTTGATTTTTGATCGTTGTCTAGTACTGATGGTAGCCCGTCAATTCGCAAAAAATCAGTTGCCAATCATCGACGCAATCAGACTCAAATATCGTTAATTTGTCGCCGTTTAAAATACCATCACTAAACTGGAGTAAACTGAAAAATTCTAGAAGCGACCCAAAGTAACAGTGGGGACCCACCGCATACCCCGCAATGCTCCAATATCGGCCGTGCACTTTTGCACGATTATTATGATTATCTATACTTCTAAAAAAACATCCTATACTTGACAACAATAAAGAGAGAGAGAGAGATTCTTTAAATTGACACTAATAATTCATGAAATGTATTTGGGTAACGTCTGTCATGAATGAGAGTGACAGACGGCATGAAAGAAAGAGAGAGAAAATTTTATATAGCGCGAGGCGCCATTTTGCGGTCTCTTCTTACCACGCAGCCCTCGCCACGCAAACATTCTACAATATTGGCTATACCGAATTATTTTCGCGGGAATCAATTGTAAACCAAATAAACATCAAGCATAAAGTTTCCTCTCCTGATACAAAAGAGGGAATATTACATTTAATAACTTAATATTAAAAAAACGAAAGGTATATTGGGAGGAATTCGGTGAGGAAATCCATAAATTATCTAGTTAGTCCATGTTGACCTGTATACACACAAAAATGATCTTATCATACAGACATTCAAATCTCACACATGCATGTTAGTTATGTATTTGTTTTACACATCACTTCTAAAGGCAGGCATTTTCTTCTGTAAATCTCATTGACATGTTTATAAAATCTATTAAGAATTATTACTACCTTTTAATTTTACGACCAATGATTTATCACTTTACGGCGGCAAGCAGTAAACTAATTAATTCCAACAGGCTTAGCCTTCGAATTTCAAATGCCTTACATTTCTGTGTCGAATTTATAAAAAAAACGGTATTGCATTATTATTGAAGGGAAATATATACACGCTGCTCTGTGAAATAGGTACCGAATATTCTGACTCATTCGGAAATTATTTTATTTGAATTTATTTACGTTTTATATAAGGCCGTTATAAATAAAATCAACAGTCAATGCAAAAAAAAGAATGTGAATTCAGTTACCTTGTTCCGTTAAAATACCTGTAAAAAGCGAAATTAAATAAATATCTGAAAGAATCGGCCGTATTCCGAAAAAAGGAATATTGGGATCGTAATATTAAGATTACAATATTGATATTTTCATAATATATTATGATATATTGAAATCTTTCTCGTCTTGCAAAATGACCAAAAAAGACATGCTTCTGGAAAATGGTTGAGGATCTGTTGTTGATACATACTTTCTGTAGACAAAGCATAACAGTATTTCCAATTAAGTACTAAATATAAACAATGAAATAAAGTAATAATACGAAAATAATTAAGTATGATTCTAAAATCCAAATTGACTATTGAGTATAGTCAATTAGTCAATAATTTTTTTTTTAATATGCACTATTTCCGGTTAAATGTGGGAGCTTTTAGTAGTCATAATACAATCATAATGGAAGATATACTCAAGGCGTAAATATTTATGATTAATTTTTTATTCACCCTTTCTATTCTTATTTTTTACTGCCTATAAGAGTTAAACTAAATATTATGGTCTAATTTATAATTATTATATATATTATATTATTTTATACAATTTATACTTATTTATAATAAAAAAATGTTTGGTGATGTAACATGTGAATTATTAATTCTATACATAATTATTAATTGAACGTAACTTTGCAGAAAGCTGAAAACGCTAATATTTTGTTTATAAATTCAATATTTTTCTAACCAACATCATGGCCGTTATCATTAAATTAACTCTTAAATTTAAAAAAGTGGTTTGACTACTTTCTGCTGTTTCAAATTTAAAAATTCTTGCCAAACAAAAATATTGGTTTAAAAGCATCCATGTGTAATGGACGCATTATGCAACTTTTTAATTCCACTGTTGCGATACGATAATAATTTTGCAGAAAATATCTATGGAGGTTGATCGTTTTCTCTGCCTCAGCTAATACTTTTTATTTCACATTTTATCAAATT
Source organism: Agrypnia vestita (assembly GCA_016648135.1). Taxonomy (NCBI): domain Eukaryota; kingdom Metazoa; phylum Arthropoda; class Insecta; order Trichoptera; family Phryganeidae; genus Agrypnia; species Agrypnia vestita. Next base: position 8,602 of record JADDOH010012696.1, read on the forward strand.
CATAGAAAGTAGTACCCACATAGAACAAAATAAGAACGTTTTTTCGTACATTTAAACATTTTGTAGAAAGAATCCAACATGTGAAACGCGTTGTATTTTTGTAATTTTTTTTCTTATAATTACAAAAACGAATTAAATAGCGACGTAGTAGTTTTTTGTGGATTCAAATTTATATAAGTAATTTTTTAATTCCTTTGTTTCTTGGGTTGGAAGCTTTCATTAGAACTACATCCAACTTTAGCTTAACCTAGCAACACCTACATATACGAATAGATAAATAAAAAATAACAGGTATGACATTATTAATATGTTATCTTACTACTGAAAACAGGTCTATTATTATTAGTAATGTAACATACTTCTTGAGGAGACAAAACATATTAGCCTAAAATCAAATATAGAAAATTTCTCAGTACAAATTATTTTACTTATTTATTTCAATATACGGCACAGAAGTACCTTTTACATAATAATATATAGAAGAAACCCAAAGAGTAGAACAGCAAAAAATTAAGGAATTGACAATATATAATAGTTCAGATAGTTGTTTAAAGTTATAACAGTAGTTTAAAAAAGGAGGTGTGAAGTATAAAAGATAAAACATAATTTAGAAAAGTGAAGTATTTACAAGGTAAATAGGTATAATAGTTTGATTGTGATTGCATTATGAATTCAGGACGGCAGGGTGTAGAGCTTTTAGTAGCGAATATTTATATTGTGCTAAACTGGAATTAAAAATAGCAGAGATGTGCGTATACGCATATTATACATATGATATTTTGATATATTATAGATGTCTCATAGAAACAAAATCATATTTTTTTTATGGAAAATTAGATATGGAAGTCTTTGAGAGTTCTTGGGGCTTACGACCTATCTTACGGCTTTACACAATGATAGATACTTGATAGATACCACATCTATAAAATTTTTGGAAGTTGTATACATATTTAGGTTTTGCAGTCCGTTTCACATGTGTATTGTTATTATAATTTTAGCGCCACCGGCGTCCAAAGCTTTTTCATTCCCTTAATCAAATACAGATGTCACTGATGATGTATGTATATTTTTTGATTTGAATTTTTAAACCAGTATCCATTGTAAATTGTAATACGATAATTATATTATACTCGTAGTATAATATAATTTCGTCTCCATGAGACATCTTTAATGTATCTTGATTAATGATATCTCCTGGGATAAAAATCCAGTACTGTTCTTTGTAAAATTTGAACTAACTCAAAATATTTCAAATTATTTTGAACAAATGAATAATAATTAATTATTATCTCATGTATCATAGCATATACTCATAGCATCACTGTTATTAGTATTATACTTTCTTTATCGAATATTTTATTGTTTGACCTTTCTTTATAATGCCACGACTATCGTAGTATATTAGTTTGCCAATTTTTTTGGTGACTGTTGTGTACACAATGCCCGAAATGCTAATCAGAAGTGATTTTTTGCTTGCGCTCGGTGACGCGCTCCGCAAAGGTTGGATGAGAGCGAATCAACGAGGCGGCAACATCATTGAACTGTCGCAGACGATTTACAGTGCTGACTTCAGGAGGATGTGGAAGGATCGGCCGTCACGAGACTGCGAGTGCCTGAGCCAGATGGAGTAGCCGGCAGCCATACATGGAAGGAAGCAACGCCTAAGTCAATTATGACACCCGAAGTCTGGTTTTCAATTACAGGTTTAGTCTTCTTCATTTTAATAATTTATTAGACTGCGATAACAACTCTCTCTTCGACTGCGCATCAGTGTAATTAATCATCTCCTTGAAAATTGTGCGACGGACGTGTCTTCTCTTCAATCTTTGAGCCAGTGCTAAATCACACAATTCAATTGTAAAATTTCGGAATCTATTTCTTTGAGAACACACAATTTTATATATATATTTACGAGATTTTGAAAAATTCTTAAAAAAATGACCCTATTCATACGTTTTAATAATCGAAACGTAGCCTTTACGTTCAATATAAATTTTTTCAAAATATTTATTTAAAAATTATATATATATGTTATATTCGTTTATAACGCAATGAGTAATTGGAAACATTTTTTGATAAACTTTATTTAGGCAAGAAACACTACATAATCATTTATGATATTTAAGAATGAACTATAATGTAATAATTTGAGTAGCTTGTTGGTCTTGTCAAACCTCACTCCAGACCAGCAAGTTAATCCTATTTTCATAGAATAACGTTAAGCTTAGTTTAAAAATAGTAAGAATATTGATGTGAGACGTTTTCCGTGTTTGCATCTGTATTTAAAAAAATAAATAAATAATAATGATTGCTTAATAAAGGTTAAAGAATTTTATTAAATAAAGTGTCTTAATTCTTGCATAAATAACATGGATTTATTATTCATGGAATATACCTTATATAAAAGCGATTTAGTCTCAAGATGACCAATTTTCTAGAATGATTTTCATTAAATTAGCACAACCTTGCTTGTTTACGAAGATATTTTGATTTTGGATGTCAACAATTGCATTTTAACGTAGCTGTACTATAATTCGTTTTTTTTATTAAAAAAAATAGTATTTTCATTTTTTTTTAAATTATATGGGTCTAATATATTGTACTAGTAAGTAAGCTTCATTAATAAAAAAATAAAAAATGTACTCGAAATTAAAACTAACATAAAAGTCAATTTCAAGTCAAACCAGTAAGATATAGTCTTGATTTACTTGTCGTCAAGAATATTAATGAAGTAAGTAGTTAAAATTATGCACATTCAAACGCTTTTTCTAAAATGTTTGCAAAAAGCACGATGCGTTGTGTATGCATATCAAAAGGTTTAAAACTCATAAGCAGATACGTTAAGTCTTTATTTATTCTTACGAATATTAGACCTAGTAATAGGATCAACTGATACTAAAATAATAAAAGCTAATGAAGGTCTTTTCTTAAACCATAGCGCAAGCGAACACTCTGCCTTTTTAAATTGCACACATTTATTGCAAAAGAATGACATCAAATAAAAGCGTCTTTTACGCGATACTTTTTTACATTTTAGGTCATTGAGCGACTGTATTTGGAGAGGTTCCGCTCGAGGACTAATGTGCCAGGTGCTTCTTATGCCCTGGTACAAGAGCACCTTTAAGTACAATACTTTGCTGGACAGAGGCTTTGCTATTCTATGGTAAGACCTGAATATCCAGTTATTCTTAATTCTTATACTCTTTTTTTATGGTAATGTAGGCATGAAAGTAGTTTTTGAGTATTTATAGGGCTTACCTATCGTACGTCTGATCACATAATCTATCAAATTTTTGGAAGTTGTATATATGCAAACTTTGTACAACAACTTATCTCATTACCAACGGCGACATCTATACTGCTTTATGGGAATGACAAATTTCCAAACATCCAAACAACGCACATCATCCAAAAATTTGATAGATGTGGTTGTCTATCATGCGTGAAATTGGTGAACGTTGCATTGCGTAAAGTGATCACTTAGTCAGCCGTACGATAGGTCGTAAGTCCTTTAAACACCCCAAAAAAGACTTTCATACCTAGTTTTCCATATAAATAAGCTTCGTGTCTTCATAGATGTTCAAACATACTCCAAATATTCTGAATTAAAAAAATTTCCTTTCCGAAATTTCAATATCAGCAGTAGTTTTATGATGACCATAATAGAAAATCTGGTAGCTAAGTAGAGTCAGAATAAGAAACTATGTACTATATTTTAGAAGAGGAAAGTTTCCAGAAGCATAAATAATTTATCCACTTTAAGAATGTCAATTAACATTAATCAAACAACATTACCATAATCTATCTTAGTTACAATTAACTATTTAGATATTTTTTTAATTTTTTTTTTATAGATCTTAAAAAAGGGCTTTTCAAAACATAATAACATTAATCAAACAACACTACCATAACCTATCGTTAGTTATAATTAACTATTTTGATCTTTCCAATACAGGTATAATAATTATTAATTGCATTTTTGTAACATTATGAAGGAAAACCCTTGAACATTTCATGACCTCCCAAAAGCCTATATTTAAAATAAATTAAATGTCATTTTTTCAAGTTACTAAGAACAAATAATATTTCGCTGTAAAAAAAGAAGTAATTTTAATTTAAACTTCAAATCTCTGCCCTTTTGATGGCGTTAAAATAAATTGTTTTTAGATTCGATGCATTGGTATAATTAATCATAATTTTCATCTGAAATAATTCCCATCGACGATTCAATGTCTCAAAAATTTTAGACATGCATAAAAAGTACCAATATTTCAGACCTTAATAATAAAAGTAACCAATGAACTAATTACCACGAGTCAACAAACAAATTAAAAAATAATATAAGCCAAAATAATACACATCTAAAAACAAAATATTTTATTAATTATTTTTGTAGGAAAGAAAAAAATTTAAAAATATTCCTACGCCAATATAATAACGAACGAATAAACACGTCACAGAAATTAATTGAATTATGTCTAATAGCTGTAACCCGTCAAAGTCATGAAATAGTAATAACGACAACTAGTAGTAAGTAGCTTGTTGGTCTTGTGGTTAGGACACTGGCCTCGTGATCCAAAGGTCGCGGGTTCGAACCTCACTCCAGACTAGCAAGTTAGTCCTATTTTCATAGCACAAGCGTTTAGCTTAGTTTGAAAATAGTAAGAATATTGATGTGGCACGTATTCCGTGTTCATATCTCTATTTTTTTAATTAAAAAAAAAAAAAATCAAAAAAATATTTTAACATTTTATTTATATTTCACCTGCCGGCAGTTAAATGTACTATTCTAAGCCCTGACGATTGAGCGGAGCACGAAATGTTTCGCGTCTTCGCTAAGTCCTACATGTACTATATTTTTGACGGGTAATGCAACCTCGGCGATAGCAACATCGCTATCCTTGCCGCCTTAGGATTTGCTGGCCCGGGGTTAAGCCCCATTTCCGGCCGTTTAATTTGTTTTTTAACCGTGAATTCGAACGAAATTACGGACGTTACACGAAGTTATGGGGACAGACATACAGATGAACGGACAGACAAGGGGGCAGATTGACGGGCGGGCGGACAGACTGACGGATGGACAGACGAATGGACAGCAAAATTATTATTCAATTATGTTTGATTTAAAGATCGTGCGATTTATTCACTTCGTATTTAGAACAAATATGTTCCTAATACGAGGTAAATAAATAAAATGTAAATAATTTTACCCGATAAAATGTTCAGCGATAAAAAACATCAAAAAGAGTTGTAGAATAATGGTTTTATAATAATTATTTGCCAAAGCTTAAAATACCATAGAAAAACTGTCCGAGTACAAAATATTGGCACACTATCCAAAATAGCAAGAGCTTTATGCTTTGCCTTTGTGAAAATCCTGTGATTAACGATGCCCATGATGAAACTGCTATGATGCAAGTTCGTGCATACCTGCAGGTTTTTAAATGACAGGTTTGGTTTTTGCAAATTTTTGGTTGCGTGCCCACTTGATATGTTTGATCCTTGGTTGATTTTTAGACTCTGGTGGTTCCCGCAGAAATACAAAAAATTCGAAAAAATATATTATTGTATGATTATATGATGATGCAAGATTGTGTGAGAAAATTGCGCTCCTTGATCGTATTGAAAATGTATTCAAAGGCATTTATTTATTAAAGACACTGGTTTGATAATTGATAATCAATTGGCATGTACCATTTAAAATAGAAAATAAATATTGAGAAATTATAAATATGCAATAGATATAAGATAGTTTTATCTAAAGCTACAATATAAATTACTGTGTATAACAAATACTGCATCGCCATCCACTATGAAGCTGTGTTATAGTTCGTAAAATCAAATGTCAAGAACATGCAGGTTGTTCTTAGATAACTGAGAAATTCATAGACATTTTAATTACGTGGGAATACTTCTTACACATAATAATTAACACAACCTAAACCATGTTATACGAACATACTCAAGAAACACTAAATAAAAATCTTGCTATTTAATTTCTTAACAGAATGTCTTCTATGCACACTCGTTATTTTTGACGCTTCTGATACATCTAGTCGCACTAGGTCTATCTCGAATTTACTATTTTACTGTGGTTTTCAAATATGTCAAAAAAATTTTGCCAAATTCTCCTCACTCACAGTTCCCCTTCTCATTTCTTCTTTCACGTTACTATTGACATGTGTAGAGGCCTCAATCAGATGAGACACGGCTCGCAAAGCATTTTCTCAAGTCCTGGGTGGCCTTCAAAGTTGACTCTCCAACCAGGTGATACGCATGCATCCACAGTTATGGCACTCTTTCAAGTCTTCTCTGTCCTAAAGGGCTTCGTAAATCACTGGCTAGAGAAGACACGAGGCTAAGTAACTCAGGATAACACTGCGTAGACAATTGCACGCCGACAATAATTAAACTACATAATTAAAATAATGAAAAAAATACTTTTTTTAATCTAACCACTAACAATGGTGGGAATTTTGTGACTCAATCCATGAAAAAATTTATCTACAACAATGGAACACATTAAAAAAAACTTCGTTGAAAACGTCGAATTTCATGAAGAGTATGAAAGTTATATTTTTCCTTGTCAATATACACCCACGTTGTATGTTAAAATGATTGATTCAAATATGAAAGAGATGAAATCATAGATTTTCTTGATTTTCTTGGCATCCTCAATTTATTCTATCATTGAATCCGATTACGAGCCTTTCTTTACAATCCTATTATTGAAGACGATATCGGTCTATCTAATTTTGGCCTTCCTAAGCTCCTGCGCTCCTCTCTGAAATGACCACACGTCCGAAACACTATTTGATTTTAATAACCATTCTATTTCAATTAACATAATTTAATAAATTACGTACATTAGCGTAAATAACACAAATTCGACATTGTATCACGCGAACAGAAAATTTAAACAGATTAAAAACAAAGTGTTGCTGACATTTAAATAATAACTTAATTGCAGTTTCGATGAGTTTGATAATTATTATTCCGGTACAAAGTTGCGAATCGCCAAGAAAAAAATATCTAATTTAATTAACAAGTAATGGTCCGTCCGGAACGAGTTTTATATTAATTAAAAGTTGCCATTCAAACAAAGAAACAAGATTTCCTCTCAAAGACACCATAAAATATTTCTACCTGCATTCGCTAAGCGGAGGCAGCACGCAGACGCGCCAGGCGACGTGCCGACTTCGGATGATGACGTTTTGAAAACTGGATATTCTCACGGTATTAAAAATGGCCATTGGCGAATGTCGATTGATTGATCGGGTTAATCGTTAAAATATACGATATTGATTATCCGGCCGGCCGGCTCACTCACTGCGCTTTGGTTCGGTGAATTTTTAATGATTTTTGTTTATGCGTTTGTTCGGAAAACAAAATCGGCGGCTGTACTTAACGTTTTGATGGTGATTTCCGTTTTTTAAGCACGTCTTCTGTTTGTCCATCATGTTTTCAATAAATCATAAAATAAAAATTAGACAGGATTATTACCTAAATACTTTGATAACAGAATGAAGCTGAATAGGGATATTCATTCTTACAATACAAAAGGCGATAAGACTTCCGAAGAAAATGAAAAACACCTCACAAAATTTTATGATGTACAAAGGTTTAAAAATCTTCGATGGCCTGCCAAAAGAAATTTAAAATACAGTGAATATAAGGAGGTTTAAACAGCAGTGCAAAAATTTTAATGCAATAACTTTAAATGACTAGATGGAATGCAATATGTTGTAATGAAATCATGGTGGAACTAAATAATTAAGATAAATAAATAAACTCGCACTTTTATCTTAATCCGAGAGATGTCATGATAACTCTGGAGAATTTTCGTATTCCTTATACAGGGCAGGCGCGTGCAGTCAGTACTCGCACATTAAATTATTTTGCTCTTTAAAATTATAAATATAATTGTGGCGATTGCATATTACTGTGCGCGAAAGAAACAACAGAATGGGTACAAAAATGCAGGTTTTCAGGAAAGCCAAAACAAAATTTAGGAATTTAGTGTGTCTCTTAACTCTTTGAGGCACGGAATTTTAGCAAAAAAAAAAACCCATGTTGCACAGAAATTTTTAACAAATTCGGTGTATTTTAAATAGTAAAGAAATACAATCAATCAATCAAGCAAATACCAGTGTTGGTGAAATTATTAGCCAGTTTCAAGAGGCGGGACTACATTTAAACCTCAGTTCCAGTAGCAATATTAATTTTTCGAGGAGGTATAAAAAAAGTCCCACCATGCAGATTGAAGTAACAAAAAGGTGGGACACTTCCATTCCCGTCATGCCCCAAAGGGTTAATTATTTTTGTTTAATTTTTGCACCAGTAATTTTGTTTTTTGCACAAGGACTTTGAACCAAGTTGACTAATGTCGTTTCTTGAGAAAATTTTCAAATAATTAATCATATCTCTGGTTTTTTTACTATTTATACTATATATACTACTATAATAATCGCATTTAATTTTATTTTCTGACTCTTCTAATTTTTAATTGCTAGATATGTATCTAAAGAACAACCTCTTTTTCTTCTTCCTTGCACTGTCTCAACTCATTGTCTAGATAGGCTGTTGGGGTCGGCTTTTTTCGTTCTCAGACTGTATCTTCTTCAGTTCTGGGTATTGCTTGCATCCGTTTCTTTGTAAGTTTTTGGAACGTTGAGTCACGCTCAGAGTTCTTTGGTCTTCCTCTGGATGACTGTCGATGAAGCTCCATAGACATTGCCTGCTTCACCGTATGGTCTGGTGGTCTACGTATCATCTCAGCTGTCGTTCTTCCAGCTTACTGTCTACGTCCGTGACACCCAGACTACCACGAATGCGTAAACTTTTAATCCTATCTTTTAGTGTTGCTCCTGCCGACCATCTAGGCATTCGCATTTCTGCTTTTCGAGTTGCTAAAGAACAACTCGGCGTGCATAATTCGAAACTCGATTTTATTGACTCACTCCGTTGTTTTTGTTTTGTCCAGATTAGTGTTATTTTGGTTTCTTTTTCTTCACAGACCACCAAAAAATATATAGACATGAATTAACATAAATTTCACGATTTGGTTCCACGGGTGGTGAAAATAGTTTGACTTGTTTAAACAAATACTACGAGCTTGTAAATTATGAAAAAAATCATAAAAAGGACAAACTAAGTACTCTTGAAAGTAAAATGTCTTGGTAAATAAGTCACGTTTTATTACAAAAATACGTTTTTACTTGAAGAGCCTCGGTCTGAAATTAAAAAATATAACAAAGATTTTTAAAGATGCATTTTTTTTACTAAGGTATTTTAAATATGTCTTAAATATAAGCGAGGGGGACATACTTCCCCCCACTAAGTACCAATACCCTCGCCCAAAGTAGGGTATCAGTTCATCTCTGTATAATTTTATATTGTGTGGTTTTCTTCCATTTCTGGTATTCAAAATGAAAAGAATCTTACTTGTTAATTGAGATTTACGTAACTAAATAAAAGGAAGTTTCTAGTGTTGTTTTACTAAATATTATGTTTATATAATTTTTATTGCGTATTAATGCATCATAGTTTTTTCATCTGACCCGTTCGTTGCATCTTAATTTGTAGCTCTATGCATTATTTTAGTAAAAATACAATTTATGTGTTTTTCATGAATAATTATGATTCTCGCCTAAGCATCCAGTGATCGGACACCGACAAGTTAGTCCTATTTTTATAGTAAAAGCGTGTAGCTTATTTTGGTGTTTAATATTGGTGCGACACGAAATGTTCCATTTCTATTTATTTTAAGAAAAAATAAATAAATATTTTTCCAGAGATTTGAATCGATAGTTGTATGTTTCCGTTACTGGATTCAAGTTTAAATATGTCTTCTTCAAAACATTAATAAAAATTTCTTCTGAATAACCATGAAGATCGTGCATTGAATTGAAATCTACGGAAGTCCATATTTATAAGTACTTAGGTTATATTAACAATTTTAATGTGTTTTTTAAAATCAGGGGTAGGTATACATTGAGTCAAATATTTGAAAAATCTTCTCGGTATAATAATTAATTTATTTTATTTTATGACGTCCCGGAAATCACACTGTATCTAATGATGAAATTTACATTAATTACTTTTCCGTGGAATTGTAATATACTTTTATGCTTCTGTTCATCACACGAAGCAACACCATGTGTTGAATTCCATTAAAATTTCCAATAATATAAATTAAATGGAATGGCAGTACCTACGGAAGTTCATGACCTCTGAATGTTCATATTTTATGCGGTTCCACAAACCTTTAAATTATTATTTTATTACGTTAATACGTCATGCAACTAGTGGAAATGATTTGAGTAAGGGCTCTGTACATTTTATACAGATTTTAAAATTAACTATGTCGTTCTAATCATAAAAAAATATGTGATGAAGAAGTGACCAACTTTTTTTGGTAACTCTCATAACTTTTTGGTAAAAGTTTAAGAAAAAAATGCAAATTCTACGAAACAGTGCGATGAGAATCATTCGAAGGAGAAATAGGAACTCAAAAATTAAATATAATATGAACGTAATACAAGATATGTAAAAGAAATACTAATTTCAAATAGAAAAAAAATATAAAGGATTAAAGAAAAAAAGTTCCAGAGAAAAATCATCGTGTTCCAGAAGGAATGTAGTCGTCGTATCACAGATGAAAAATATAATCATTAAATAATAAGTGAATATATTAATGAATTATATTTATGACGAATTACAAATATTTCATTTTATTTATTTATTTATTTAACACCCTTAAGGGATTTTAAATAAAATATATGCAAGTAAGTTATGTATTAGAATACTAAGCAATAACAAGCTACAAAAGGTGCTGACAATTACCGGGAAGATAATAAAAATAACTTTCTACAAACGACTCCTTGATATTTAATCCCTATTTATTTAAGTTTCAATAGACAAAATTTAATTATCTTTCAAAATATTTTTGAAATACATTTGAATTTATTATGATTAGTGACAAAAATGTTTAACTGTTTAGGAAATCTTTGCAGTGGAGAATTTAAAAAGTAGTTAGTGGTTGCAGTTTACAAGGCATAACTTCTAGTTTCGCGGGATGGAATGCGCAAGTAGATATGTTCTAATATATGAAAGCAGTGGATAGTTCCGTGTAAAAAGAAAAGATCCGTCACTATTCTTCTAGTTTTTAATTTAAAAAAAAAGCAAAATCAATTTTACTCGACAGTATCATTAATTTATAATAATAATAAAAATAATTATAGGGTAATATAATATAAATAAAGAATAATATAATAATGCTTAACCAAGACCACTAAGTACAGAAAGCATGTATGCAATCGTTTACTAAAAAATGAAATTTGACAAGTCAAAAATAAATTTGATAAATTTTCATGCCTACTTTTTAAAAAAAAAGGATGTTCGAATAATATTTCAAATTAGGCCTTTATTATCCTCTCTCTTCTGATGAGTTCACCGCGATCCTTTAATTTGTTTCTATAATATGAACTTTTCATTCATGTCCCTCCATTCTTACTACCCTGGGCCTTGTTTATAGTATAGATCTACCTGGGAACAAAGCTCCTGTCAAATCAGATTCAATTAAGAAAAAAAGGTTAGTTTCAGGAATACGTTCATTGAATGAGTGGTCCAAAAGTTGTCAATACGCTTCAGCCTTAATAACATGTCTGATGGCCTCGCTTTTTACCCGAGCGACTCCTCTTACAATCCCCATAAATCATCTCTTTGAGGCTCACTTTAAATCATGATCGCTTCAGATGACGGCCTTGAGAAACGTTGCGTGACGATATGTTGTTAGAATGTTTTTAAACCATTGTATCTATATAATTTAAAGGATATGCCATCGTGATCGGAATATGTTAATGTTTACAACATGTAAAATATTTAATGTACAAAACTATATTAATATTCCGCTGTGCTTTCATTTATTACAGCACCGTTGTTCTTATTAACAATTTTAAAATATACATTATCATTACACGATTACTGAATTTAATAAGAGTGCACACAATGTAAGAACAAGTAAAAAAAAATCAAAAAATTTTCAGATATCCTTTTATACGCTTTTTTTGTACACATTCGTAAAAGATCTTTCTCCAAATTTAAACGGCTAATCCAAATTTAAATGCTAAACTTTACGGCTGGGCGTTCAACAATAATGGAGAATTATTCATTTTTATCGAAATAATTTCCAAATCATGTTGAAAATTATTTTATTATATAAAATTATCTAATTTACGTAAATATTGAAAGTTACGTAAATGTTGAAATATCAATTACAAGATTCCACCACAGCAAACAGAGTTAAATAAATGCATGTAAAAACATCGTGTTTCACAGAAAAAAGTCACCTTCATACATCTTCTCTTGCACGTTCTTCCGTTGTTGAAGCTTTTAACAGGGCAATCCTCCTATATTTATTTGGTTTACCTATCTGATTGTTAGGTCTTTAGCAGACACCTTCTATTTCTGCTGCTTCCATCACTCATAAATTGTCTTTACCATCCTCACTTCACTCATACATGAACAAAGCACGCTACAACCAGCATTATTTATTAATTATTAGTTTCATTATTTTTTGGTCATCTTCAGACTTCACTCACATACATAAAACTTAAAATGTAAATGACTTAATACGCCTGTTTTTATTACTTGCTGGTTTCCTGGAATGGGGCTCGAACCACCGACCACTGGATCACTAGGTGAGAATCATAACCACTACATCAATAAGCTACTCACATCTATAGAAAACGTTTATTCAACTAACTCCCACACAAAATTTATCAGGAAAAGTGCGTTAGAAATAACGTGTTAATTTTTTAAACATTTTATTTTAATTTCACACTGTTCATGTCTCATTTTCTTCATTACCAGTCCCGGGATCGATGCGAGGCGTCTCCTTAAGCTTTTTGAAATCATCTTATTATGTAGGTACCTTGAAACGATCCCGGTGCTAAGCAAACGCGCATCATTTTGCCATTCCCCTAAAAGACTATGGTGTCAAATTGTCATACAAATATACATGCAGATTTTTTATATTAGAATTAAATGCTCTGAATTATATTTCAGATATAATTTATTATTAATACGTTCCGGACGGTCGCAGAATACTTTTGGTATATGGTTTCAAACAGTTTCATAATCAAGTTATCAATAACGTTCCTTACCTTATCACAAGTAATATCCTCACACTTATATCCTTGCCGAAAAACTGCTTTGCGGTTTGGGATATGAATATATGTATATCTGTAATAAAAAAGACAATGAATATTGATAAAAAAGATAAATATGATAAAGACAGAGTGTTCTCTGCACCGAATGCGTTTTTATTAAATTCATGAAATAATTGAAAGTATTATAAATTATAGAATTTTGTACACGATATTATACGTGGAGTATAAAAGCAAAGACAGCAATATCCAAAAAAATAAAAAATATGTTTTGAAGGTGTGAAATCCTTGGTGACTACCAAGGATTAGTAATTTAAAATGAACTGATTTCTAGATTTTATTTATCTATACCTTCCAAAATCATGTTTCCTATACATATATACGCCATTATGTTTGCTATATAATCTCGAATTATGCATTATAAATTAGTAATCCTCGATGACTGCATTAATTTTTTTTTGATATTGCTGCCTTTACTTTTATTAAAATTTATACCCAACATATGAGAAATGTGATAGATATTCATTAAAAATATTGTGCACGAATTTGTTAGGTTAAATAAGATATTCGTTAGTTTGTCTTTACAGTTGCATTAAAATACAGTCTCACGATTGCTGTGTGACATATATCAATTATGGAACCTGATTATGAAATACTAGCTGGTCGTACCCGGCGTTGCACGGGTTAAGGATTAAGTAAAAAATAAGTTTGTGAGGGAAAACAAAGGGTCTGCTGTTCTCTAAAAAACAACGTTTCCATCTAATGTTAACATAAGTTATTGTAACATAACTGTAATACTTAGATATACGGTATCGCAGACTTTTTTGTAGATATTAATGTCCTCTATAAAACTGTAGTACATTCCTTTGTTCTATTGGTAATAATTTCCGCAGCGTACGCAATATAAGGTTTTTTTTTCGTAATTTTTTCACACGTTGGGTTACATTATCGAAGTTTTCATACGGATCCCTAACATTTTTGAAAATATTCTATAGCCTATGTTTATCGGGGATAATGTAGGATTCTAAATGTGTAAGAATTTTTCAAATCGGTCCAGTAGTTTCGGAGCCTATTCAATTTAAACACACAATCAAATCTTTCCTCTTTATAATATTAGTATAGATGTATTAGATATTTTACCTGAATATAAAACAAGAGTTCTGCGGTTTAAACATTGTATTTGTGTATAGAAAATACTCAACTTTATTTATACTCTACTGTCATCGACTATTAAATGTCATTCATGATTTCCAAGGTAAGCAATTTTTATTAATGTAATATACTATAGAATTGAATGTATCAGCCGCGTTGGTCGGGAAGTAGACAAAAGGCAAGGCGTCACAGTACACAAACCAAATAAGGAATAATGGGAGAAGTGGTAATAGCTGCTTTGTTTCTGCAACCGATCATGTAAATTGCGTGCTACCATCATCATCATGATCAAAATTAGCTCTACAATTCCTGATTGCTGTTGGCCTCTTCAAGAATTTTCTTTTATTGAATCTTATTACAAACAATTTCTTTTCAGTCCTGAATTTCAAAAACAGATATTTATTAATTTTTCTATTGATAATACACCCCTGAATTGTGCTTTTACATAATATGAAACAGAAATAGCATAACTATCAAGTGTTCAAATAGAATATCTATCTAAGTGCGTCGTTGCTTAAAAAATAACAACTTCTCTGAACTCGCCAACTATATAATTGATACCAAGAATCCTTTTGACATTCACAAATTAAAACTACTCCACTCGGTTCCTCATGAAGGACGGATATTGAATAATTAAGTTTTAAATGAGAAGACACTTATAAATAATAAAAGTTGAGATTAAAAGTTCTCGCATTCATGGTAGCCTGGGTGTCACGGACATAAGCAGTATTGAAAACTGACAACTTACTGGTTGTGTCCATGATGGAGACCACCAAATCGTAGGTATGCAATGTCCGTGGAGCCTCATCGACAGTCTCCTCTTGAAAACTACCGGATAACTCAATGCTCCAAGATCCTGCAGAATCCTACAGATGAAAGCGACACCCAGAATCGAAGAAAATACAGCCTGAGAACAAGCAGAGCCTACCCCAACAGCCTACATAGGCAATTAATAATATCAAAAAAATAAAATGAATAGTATCACATTCTAAAACAATGAAGAAAAAATTCATGCATAATATCACATTCCAAAACAGTTCTCCGATCCTAGGCTTGTTTCCTTTAATGGCCAAATAACCCTCCTCACTGTCTTATCCAAATAAATTGATAAAATTCTGTATTTCACTAAGCTTTTGATTATATATGATGATAAGACGGATTCTCCAAAGTCCTCTCTAAACTAAAGCAATGATAAATAACTCAAATATTATATGAGTAGTGCAAAATTTTAATAAAAACATATTTTTAAATAATCCCATATCTTCAGGCAGGATTATGAGTCCTTTGGGAATTGAAAAGTTACAAAAGAACAACGTACCTGCATGGATAAACGGACTCTCCTCTTTTGCACGCGAAAATATGTTACAAAATGTCATCTGCGGCGTCCCACAGACGCGTTACAAAGGAACAGTGAATTATGACGAGTTCCTCGAATGTCACGCCGAGTCTAGCGTCATTTGTCAGCACTTTGTCTGCGGACCAGGCGCGGGCGGCAGGCTCTAGCCGAGCGTCTCCACGAGGGGGCGTGGATTTTCGGGATTATTTCTGAATGGAGTGAAATGCGTGCAAGACCGGGGACATGACGTCATTTCCCGTTCGCCGTGTGAATGGTTGTAGGAAGAGCGCGATTAACAAGTAAAAGCGGTCGATGGGATGTCGGAAAAAAGACAACTTGAAATGGTGTTGCCCAAGAACGACATGCGCAAGTGGGTACGGATTAGTCGTCGTTACTTCAGAGATTTTCTCACAGATGTAGGCAGAGATAGATCCTTGCGACTTTCATCTGAAGTGAAAACGATTATAAAATCGATTCGATCCCCACACCACGCGTGCGTGTTTAAAAATCTGGTACGAAAAAAGGTCAAAGTCTAAAAATTGTACCTCAATTCGCATACAAAGTAGTTTCTTCTGCTTTTAGCGCTTGTACGGTTATCGAAGATTAGCGATCATATTGTACCGTGGATTTTATGAAAGGAACGCCTCAGATTCTTCACTCAGGATATCCTTTGTCTCCCAGGACTTCTTCTACTCGCAATTTTAGCTTGTATTATAAAATTTAAATCTGGCTGTCTCATAATATGGCCAAAATAGTGTAATTTTCGAGTTTTAATTGTTTTAATGATTTCTGTTTATTTTCGTATCCAGATCATTCTTTTTTATGGGCATTATTTTCTAACCAGGATGTAAGCCTGAAACATAGAATGCGTATGGTTCGATATTATATTTTCGCTGGTCTCTATGAAGGGTGGAAGCATGAACGCTAAACCATGAACTAATCCGCAAAGTCGAAGCTTTTGAGATGTAGCTCTATAGATGCCTCCGGCCTATGGAAAAAGACCGAGAAGTGCTGCGAACTATCAAGATAAGAAAGATTATGAGAGGATCAAAATATAGTCTAAACCAACTCATCATACAGGGAAAATAAAGAGGTAAAATAGCGTAGGACTTAGATGCCATGAGAGACTGGTACAAAATGTAAACTAAGTTGTTCCAAGCGGTGGTGAATAGAGTCGTAATCACCAATCTCCGATAAGAGATGGCACTATAAGAAGTAGAAGAACCTTGAATGAATTAAGTTTATTTTTATAATTCATGTCAACATATAGATCCACATCTTAAATGCTTCAGGATGCTTTAGAAATGTTTCAGTGAGTATCCATGATGCTATTTTTTTATTAAATTTATTTGGTAAATGTACAAACTTAAGAGTGTATTCAATATAGTACAATTAATATACATTTACATTTACATACATTAAAACACGCTTACCCACTTTTAAATGAGAATTTATTCTCGTGTTTAAAAGTGGGGGCATTGTCATATATGTACGTATCTATTATTAAGCAAATCGTTAGTGTAAGACATTAGATTAAATAAGTAAGATATAGACAAAGAAACATT
>JADDOH010012698.1:0-39860 GCA_016648135.1 Agrypnia vestita
TACCGGCCTAAATAACCTACACAGTTTTATGTGTTATTTTATTTTCATAGCGCTCCATGTCATCTATACTCCTGAGAATTTCTAAGCGTTTTATTGCATCGCATTCATTGGCCGCGTCAATAAGCGAGCCACCGAAATTTTTTAAATTTCGCTTGATGAGCTAGGTAAATTAGGAGTTCATATTAAAAAGGGTAAACCTATTCATTCGCCCTTTTTCATTCAATGCATATTTTTTTATAAGCATTCGCATACTGGAATCATTTGACGGGGTGAATTCGTCGGTGTGAGGCATTGGCGTAACGAGAAATTAACATCATCCTCATCAAAAATATTAGGTTAGCATCTTTACGGTAATTAGACAAATTGGAAAAATATTTAAAAAAAAAAACGCATACTATGGTTTTTGAATTAGCACAAAAATATAAAAGCTATGGGTCATATTTTAACTATTACCCAGAATGTATAAAAATCTTGAGAATATTTTGAGTATGTGTAAAATTCATTAGATACTGACATTGGAATTTTTCCATAAAGCTGCTAAGAATGGAATATTTGAATCCCAAATAAATAGAATAGTACTTTTTTGTAAATCATTTTCAAAAAATTTACTGCCTTTTTCCGTATCATTATAGTGTGTGTTATTTTTTTGTAAAAAAACATCCAATTATATACAAAATAAAAACGTATTGCACGACTCAGTATTATATACTTGGTTTACACGGCAGGATCCGATAAAACACATTCTGTATTATAAAAAATATCGCTAATAAAAAGTGACCCACTGTTTGGACAATCATAAAACCTATTGAATCAGACCGTTACAACACAACCTAATGTTTTCCACTCTTAGTATGTACTCCGCGAAAACACCCGATTCTTTCTGGCACTCCTAACTCTTATAGTTTTAAACTTTAATTACAGTTTTTGCACGTTATCTAGTGAACAAGTAATAGTTAATATTTTTTAGGCAGTAAGTTGTTGTGTAACAATTTTTTTTTGTGTGAAATGCCCTTGAAAAAACGGCGCTTTATAAATGATCCAATTTTCTTCTTGACTGAATGTTCTTGATTATATTCATACACTAAGTTCATCATTTTCATTTCCATGTCTTCACCAGGTCCTCCCAGCATCTCATGAATCAGCCACTATAATTACTTAAAATATATGGAATTTACCTCATATATAAAGAGTCGATATTTGTATAAATTCACTAAAGAACCTCGTTCTTACTGCAGGTTGAAATTGAGAATGCGTAGTATAGTTGGGGGGCATAAAAGAAAAGGCAGCACTGAGGCGTTTCTGAGATAAATACAAAAAACTGTCACAACTCAAGGAAATTTCCTTAGAATCTATGAAACCTACATCATATTGGAAATAAGTTTTTAAATACAATTGTCACCTCAGTTTTTCTTTTATATACGTGTATAAGTAAGAATTTATCCTTTAAATATGGATATTGCTGTGTTTGCTACCAAATAGTTTAAAAATAAAAGGCTGTTTTTTCTGACATTTATGTCTAAAATTGACATCAATCCTCATTTTAATATTAAGCGACCATTTTACATATCCTTTGTGGCTGACTGGTTGAACTGAATATTGCTGCCCTTACTGAGTAGTGATTTTAGAACATATTTTGGAAGGGACAGAGCTAGATTATTCAGTACATTGTGAATTACTAAACCGAGGTTTGCATTCAAAACATTCATTTTATTTTTTGGATAGTGCTGACTTTACTTTTATACCCTTTATATGCTTTTATACATATGCATGTAAATTTTTTCAAATACTATATATAATTCAGTTTTACTCTTTTGGTTAACTTATGACTGATTATGATTAATTTGGATGTTTTAAGACAAATTAATAATCGGTTTCATGATACTGTATTCAATCCAAACCCTTCGATTTCCGTATCCTCGGACTACCCAGGCTGCCCGGGCAAACGCTACGCCACAGGGGTGAGGCAATATTGACGGAAAAGGAACACATAAAATGATCTGAAAAAAACTTAAGCATTCACAATATTTAGTGAAGGTGCGGGCGACAATTTTACGATTATCCGCAGCCGACACAGCAGAGAACTGCTTTATTATTGCACGGTTGATATACAACACTGTTTTATTGCGATTCCCGAAATAACAAAAAGGGGCTACGTTTTTTCGCGTTCGTCAGGTAGCTAAATAGGTACTCGCTTCCTACCTATCTATCATACGAGAATAAAAAAATTAGATTGGAATAAATCATTCATTTAAATAATAAAACAAAAAGGAATAACTGTCAGTATTGAATTTGACTAAAATGGCACATAATTTCAGATCGGTTATTCTTAGAAAACTTTTAGTTTCAAAGCGCGCGTGTGCGCTTTCGAACGAAAGCGTAAAGAGAGGCAAAAGCTGGTATCCGGACCCCGAGTTTTATAAACAATTCGAGGGTCCCGTCATGTACCCGGACGAAAACACGAAAATGATGCGACGCTTTCCGTTTAACGGGAAGATCGCCCCTGTCGAAAAGCAGATAAGGAACATCTTCCTGAACTTCGGACCGCAGCATCCCGCGGCCCACGGCGCGCTGCGGCTGGTGCTGGAGCTGGACGGCGAGAGGGTGCGGCGCGCCGACCCGCATATCGGCCTGCTGCACCGCGGCACCGAGAAGCTCATCGAGCACAAGACCTACAACCAGGCGCTGCCGTACTTCGACCGCCTGGACTACATCTCGGTCATGACCAACGAGCAGTGCTACAGCCTGGCCGTCGAGAGGCTGCTCAACATCGACATCCCGCCGCGGGCCAAGTACATCAGGACCCTGTTCGGCGAGATAACGCGGCTGCTGAACCACATCATGTCCGTGCTGGGGCACGCCCTCGACTGCGGCGCCATGACTCCGTTCTTCTGGTTCTTCGAGGAGCGAGAGAAGATGTTCGAGTTCTACGAGCGCGTGTCCGGGGCCCGGATGCACGCGAGCTACATCCGGCCGGGCGGCGTGGCCCAGGATATGCCCTTGGGTTTGATGGACGACATTTACGATTTCAGTCGCAAGTTTTCCGAGCGCCTGGACGAGCTCGAGGACCTCCTCACTCACAACCGCCTGTGGGTGCAGAGGACCAAGGACATCGGCACGCTCTCCGCCGAGGACGCGCTCAATCACGGCTGCAGCGGCGTGATGCTCCGCGGATCCGGGATCAAGTGGGACTTGCGGAAGATGCAGCCGTACGACGCTTACCATTTGGTAGACTTTGTAGTCCCTGTAGGCACTCACGGGGACTGCTACGACAGATACCTGTGTCGCGTGGAAGAGATGCGACAGTCCTTGAGGATTATTGAGCAGTGCTTGAATCAAATGCCTCCAGGTGAGGTCAAAACTGACGACGCGAAGATAAGTTCCCCTTCGAAGTTGGAGATGAAGACATCTATGGAAGCGCTAATCCACCATTTCAAGCTGTTTTCGCAAGGGTACCAAGTGCCTCCTGGGTCTACCTACACGTCTATTGAGGGACCCAAAGGGGAGTTTGGAGTGTACCTGGTGTCCGATGGTTCGTCTAAACCATACCGTTGCAAGATCAAGCCTCCTGGCTTCATCCATTTGTCCACAATGGACACAATCGGAAAGAACCACATGTTGGCCGACATAGTCGCTATCTTAGGAACACTGGACGTCGTATTCGGGGAGGTTGATCGGTAAAATAGATACACAGTAAATATTTCCTAGATCGTAATAAAAAAATATAGATTAAGATCTGTCTAAGAATTTTGTCCTGTGCTCCAAACTGCTTCAAAAAATATATTAGACGTCGACGTTTCACTTAGTTGGAGCATTTCCAGTAGGAGTCTCCACGTAACCTTTCACTACAATTGTTACTTCATTGACGTTCAAAGTGTCCAAGTTGTCGTAATAAAATCATTATATTTAGGTTATATGTTCGAAACATATTATATAACATTGATTTAGTGTTTTTTCCTTTACCGTACATAGTTTTTATTTGTATTTACTGGGCAGGGACGTGCAGTTAGAACAAGAAGCATGACTTTTATTTATATTACAGTTGCCGGCAAACTTCTTGAAATTCTTTGACGTGGTGGGGGAATGCGCAGAAGACGAAATTTGGGTCTCTTTGGTGGAAAGGTAGATGCGCAAACTTCCCCCCACTAGGCCGTAGAATTTCAAGATGTTTGCCGGCTACTGTATATATTTAGAAAAGAAAGAAAATAAATATATTAATTATAGTCATGCTTCTTGTTTTCACTGCATGCCCCCATCACTGAGATATTCTGCTAATAATTATTTTGGCTATAATCCTTGTGACACTGGGCCTGATACCATGGCCTCTGAAATCGTATTTTTAAAATGATTAAAATCAGTTACATATATGTACACATTACACAAACATTTTTCTCTTATCTGGGATTTAAAAATAAAATAAAATTGAAACATTTGCTTAATTTATTAACTACTATTATATTAGTATAAATAGCTTTGAATAAACAGTGAAATAAATATTCAATTGAGAAATATTTAAATCGGCAAAGAAGAAAGTGTGTCAGGGTTATTTAAAAAAGAATTAGTCGTCATCATTATTCTATATGTAAATACATCATTACAAGTAAAGTTAGTTAATTTGATTCCGATGGTTGGGTTTGCAACACGATTGATATTATATGGTATTGTATTAGGTATATATTTTTTTCGGGATCCTTCTTTACTAGATAATTCAAATTATTTATTTGTGTATCAAAAATATTTATTCTAATGAATCCAGTGCATGTAGCCATTTAATTAAATAACTGAACTGCGAGAAATAAGTTAAAATACCCAGAATGCTGTCACACGAAGCAATACTAGCAGTTCATAATGGAGTTCTGTTGCTAACTCTAAGTGTGGTTCTGAAAAAATAATGGAAGTAAATTGAAGCTGAAACTGTGGAAATGCAGTCGCTTAGGCGCGTATGCGAAAAATCTGTGATCGAGGTAATTCGCTGTAGCGTAGTAGAAATAATAAAGAAAGGACAGCTGAAATGATTTGGTCATATAGAATGTGCGAGCGACAAGAGGATGGTAAAGAAAATATATGGGGCGAGTGTAGCAAGGCAGCAGGAACAGAGGGCATCCGCGATCGGACAGATCTAATATTTGAGAATGGCCCTAATAAATGCTATCACAACAAAATATGTATGAATGTGGTCGAAACAAAAATGGTGTGCCAGAATAGAAGAGTGTGGCTTTCTGCCTACCCCGGTGAAGAAACGGCGTGAAGGTGAGTTAGTTACATAGTTTGAATGAATGTTTATTTTGCCTCTTTATTCAGAGTCCATATTTAAAGCTTTAGTCACATCACTCATTGAGTAAAGAATTGCGTACGGATATCTAGAATGCGACCACTATAAATTGGCGTGCGAGGGAGGGCGTCCCTGTCGCATAACAGAAGTTGCCAGGGTGTAAATTTATTACACATTAAATAATGCACAGACAGTCCGGTGACCGGTGTCGTAGCCTTTAACAGAAATTTGATCGGGCAGCACTAAAGAAATCATGCAGTAATGGCGGCCGTTCTGTCTGTCAAACTGTCAGACGGTAATATCGGTTCATTATTTGCTTAAGCTTCGCAAAACATTAATACTTCGTTGGCAATTTTTCTTGCACCATCCCGGACTCTAGGATGTTTTGGACACAATAATTCAGTGTATATTGGTAATCAAGATGTCACAGCTCCCGAGCAAATACAAATTTGTACTGAATGACAGGGCGAGGCGTTACCGCCGGGTTCGGGCGGGGCAGGTTTTAGTTCCGCAAGTTGCCGCACACCAATTTACGCTGGTCAAGCAAGCAAATATGCATGTGTACACACATAGGTACATGCGCTGTTCATGATTTTAGCTCTCCAGAAATTTTGGGTAGTAAAGTTTTTACTGGCAACATCCTGTCGTACCTCTAACCATGACGTATTGTTCTGTCCGGATGCGGTGTATTTATATATTTTAAATTTGGATTTTTGAATATTACAATGAATAACAATATTACTCCGCGTCACTTGAGAAAATCACATCCTTGGATTATATTAAACAAAATTAAATCAAAATTAATATTCATTAAAGGATACTAGGTACCTAACACTTTCTTTTATTTTCGTTAATCCTGCACACAAACAAATATATTATAACATTAATTTGTAATTACCTACATAAATGGTATACTTTTTCAAAGGGTTAGAGATAATAAATGAGTTACGTAAATAATTTTTAATCGTGAAGTAGTTTTCTTGGTAAGTACATACCTAGATATACATATAAGCCCCAGAATATTTTTCAATCCTTTAAAATTCGACACGATAAAATGCTGGCAAAACAAAGTTGTTGATTGGAGTATTTAAAAAATTACAGCTCTTTATTTTTAATGAAATATTTACCTACTTAATATTTATTCTAATGAGCACATTCCTGACAGCGAATCCCAAGAATCCACGTTTCCGATGTATAATATCCCGAAAAATAACATTTTATACTATATCGCCTGTAGGTAAAAGGAAAAAATAGTGCAAATAAGTGGGGTAGAAAATTTAAGAGTTTTCTATTTTACTATTTCATCTACCTACCTACTTCTATTATTATCGCACTATAATCTTCTCAAAAGGCGAATAAAAACGAATAGTTAGCTATTTCAAAAAATGCTAATGCACCAACTAAAATGTGTGAAAAAAATTTAATTTATTTCCTCAAAGTGTGCGACAAAAATATTTTTATCAAGTTATAACCGATTTATGATTTATATAATCCAATCACGGGATATTTATTTTTATAGTTATTTTATAATTCTATCGCCCAATTGTGTACTTCATAGATTGTATATCATGAAAGATAAAATAAAATGGGTATTTGCTATTAAAAGTATCGAACATCTTAAAGCTGAGTTATATTAATTTTGCCAATTACAATATCATACGTGAAAGGTGCAGGTACATTCCTTAAATATTTATTAATTTTTTTGGTCGCAGTTCTAGGATTGGTCTGCAATAAGCTCTCGCTTTCTCCACTCCTCTCTATCACCTGCCAGCCTCTTCATTTCTTGGTAGGTGCTACATCGCACATCTCCGATAATCTGGTCTACGTAGCTTAATCTCGGGTTTAATTAAGTAAGCTTAATAATATATGGAGACAGCAGTGCTGAGGCAAGTGTTGGCCAGAGAGTAAGACAGGGTTGCTCGATGTCACCTGCACTGTTCAATAGCTACATACAATAGGCTATCGACGAGGTGAGAGAAGAAATGAGAGATTGGCCCAGCATGAGAATCCAAGGACAAAAAATTGACACCTATGCCGACGATATTTATTAATTATTAATACATATTGTATAAATATGAATTAAGAGAATTATCTTTACACAATTTGGATCCAGTATTCCGGCTAAGTATGTTCACGAAATATTATTATTGCGAATTGTATATATATATATGAGAAATACATCATTAAGGGTCGATTTTAATGGTTATATTAATACGGTATTTGTAAAAAATAATCAATATATCCAAATAAATTCTAGGAATTGTATACAATGGATACTTCATATCCCATTAGCGATAGTCTTCGAAATTCACTGTTGAATTTAAATATGTCTCCATCCATGATTTTAATCGTGGAAGACGAAGAACTGATATACATTAATTTGATCTTTCGGAATATTGATCTTTCGGGAACTTTATTTTCGGGGAGTTGGTTTTATGGGGAGTTCGCAGTCGGAACAGTGACCCAAATCATTATTTTTTTTATTTATTTCAAAAAATCCTTGTTTACAAATAAAGGTACTTAATACTAGTTTAACAATAAAATATAAGATAAATAACACTTTTTTTTTTGTTAAATTTGTGGATTATGCCACTCTACTAGGCTACGCCTGTCCCAGAGTGGCGTTATAGAACACAATTACAATATTTTTTTTGAATTCGTCAGTAATATTTATTTTCATAAGGTAGTAATTATATATCTACAAAGTATCAAGTGCAATGTTAAAGTGAAAGTTGAGTGAGTCATAAGTCCAAGTGTAAATATGTGTAGAATAATTGTTTAATGTAAAAAGGGTTAAAGTTTTGTTTAAGATTATTTTTTATTTTCCTTAATTAATTTATTTATTTATATAAGTATATATTTTTATTTGTAGTAATTATTATGCATTGAGCATTAAGACTCGAATTCCAGTTGAAATTTTATATACATTTATGATTCATTTTGTTCTTGAAAATGCCATTCATATATCAGTATTTTAATCATTTAAATAATTTAAATATCATTAATGTGAGTATAAACCCAAAACACTTGCTTACTATAAAATTCAAATACATCATCACGTTTCGGTACTCAACTCACCTAACTGATATAAAAAAATACTGAAATTTCATTGCTTCCTTTTTCCCAATAAATTATACACATAACACACACACACACACACCATGGAGATAATAAACAAGGTCAGTAGGATAGATTTGCTGAAGAAGCATGCAAAACCGTAGGGATAGAAAAACAATAAAAACGACCCTGAAAATATTTTTAACGTCTGGTCCATTACTTTATTACTTTTCCTTTCCGCTCTTTGCTCAAACTACGGTCCTAATTGCTCAAGTTTAAAATGTTTATTGGACCTTTTTCTGACTAACTGCTGCACATTCAGACGCAATTGTTGCATAATGGTTGGCAAAATCTTTCCCAGACCTTGGGAGATGAAAAGTTTTTCGATATACGGATATATATAGTTTTTAATATGGACAAATCTACAGTTTATTAAAATCATTTTCTTGTTTACTTTATTAACTCGCTATACATCTGTTTTATGAAAAATTTCTCTACATTTTCTCATGGAAGCTTGTACTTTTCAACACTTCTCATGGAAACTCTTCAATTTATTGTCAATTGTCTTAAAATAAGGCCATTCCCATAACATACCTGGTTTATTTCAAAATCCTTCTCATAAGTAATCAATACATGCTGTTTCCAAAGCTTATATATTGGTCACAAGTTCAGACCATCCTCATCCTAAACCTAATATATTTACAATCTGTCTTAGATGAAGTCTCTTCTAAATCTTGTCAACTATAAACAAAATCAGATTTTTATTCACACCTTTATTGATCACTCGTCTTTTATGTCTCTTGTAGAATCTGCACATGATTTATTCTTATATATAAATATATCACTTGTCTAAGACCACTAATGAGTTTAGGAATACACGACTAGTTTTGACAACTGCAGATGTTGTCATCAACGGGTGATTACATAAGAAAAGTTTATGCAATCATCCGTTGATGACAACATTGCAGTTGTCGAAACTAGTCGTGTATTCCTAAACTCATTAGTGGTTTTAGACAAGTGATATATTTATATATAATTGTAATGTCATTCCACAAAGTTAACGCCAATTCAATAAATAATATGATTTATTCTTTATAGATATTTCCTCTACATTAATTATATTACAGTTGTTACAGTAGCCGGCAAACATCTTGAAATTTTACGGCGTAGTGGGGGGAAGTTTGCGCATGTACCATTCCACCAACGAGACCCAAATTTTGTCTTCTGCACATTCCCCCACTACGCCAAAAAATTTCAAGAAGTTCCTACTAACAAAATATACTGATAAGATCACTTTAAAAAATAAATGAATAATATCTATATGTAACTTGAAAACTCAGTTTATAAAATAAATAATATATGTATGTAACTAATGTGCGGGATTGAGATTTAATTAAATTCAAATTCAGCTTACAAAATCCATTAGTCATAATCATTACTAGAGCCTTAAGGGCACGTGGATTCCTCTAACAGCTCCCACCCTTGTCAGTTTTTAGAATTGGCGTAAATATTTATTGTTTAAGTAGGTATCCTCAGCTAGTTCCTGCGCTGTGACGCAAGCCTGCTATCGCAGGACACGCGCCCCGAAGGACGAAAGCTAACAATGTGCCCATTCCAAACATCCCCTTAATTATCCCATTGGGATAATTTGCAGAGTTTGCAATGTCAATATTTTTCAAGGTTTACTGCCTCTAATTTAACATTCGAAAGAAATGAAAATGCGTCGGTATTTTATTAATAAATTTTGTAGGTACCTTACTACAAACCTATGCAACAGACAACAGTAGTTACTGGTGTTTCTTGGATGAGATTAGGTTTCTTCTTCTAGTGCCTGTCCTGTTATCGAACTTTATCGATCATGTTGGCTATCATTACCATCATGTTGGTGATCATTATGATAATGTTGGCGATAATTACGATCATGTTGGCGATCATTACGATCTTGCTAGCAGCAGGTCCGAATAGTTGGACCGTGAATTTCCCGAAGTTTTAACTCATATTCTTCAAACAGGGTGTTCTTCGTCTTCCAAGACCTCTTGAATCTGATTATGTCCTGTTAGCGCGTCAAAATGGGTAGCAATTACATAGTTTTTTTTTTTTAAATATATGCCTAACAATAACATTTTTATAATCACATTTTACTTAGCATTAATGATTTTTACACATATTTTGGTCACTTACACATATGTATACATTATGTATGTACGTTCTATATTATTCATAACATTGTGTCCTTGTACTTATTTTCTCGTACATATTTGTGTAATCAAATAGCATGTTTTCATCGTATCGTTGCGATAATCAAATCTTGACTTGCTTCTTGTCACGTTTCTTAATTTGGAGATGATATGATCTTTAATAATTTTCGGAAGTGATTAATTTTAAGTTGACAACTGCAAATTTTTCAATATAAAATAGTAACAAAGAAATGTGTTTAACCTCTATGAAATCTGAGTTATTATTACAATCGACATCACTTTCCTAGCTTTCTTACTTTGCCAAAATATTAGGCGTAAGACTACGATGCTCATGGAGTCAAAAAAGTAAATAAAATAATAAAAAGTATCATAAAATAGAAAACGTTCTATCTACAGTGCAACTGTAATTATTCAAAGGTACAAAACTCACACAAGGAGGTTTCCTGTCCCTGCGGTGTACTTCAAGTCTTCCGTCAGAAAGTTCTTGAGTGATTTCTTTTTCTTTTAGCCTTGTTCCAATGATAAATATTGTATAATTGTTTTCTTAGAATTTACCAGTTTTTGACTGATTTGACGATCAATTGAGAACATTTTTGGTGTTTTAGTATCACGTATCAGATGGTTGAAGTATCGTTTAATTTTTGTTGAGATATTTATTATTTAGTTACTCTTCATTTGAAGTAATTTTGAGTGTGCCTTTTTCCCTTACGTAGCAGCGACCATTTTGCGTCGAAAGATATTTAAATTTACTTTCCATTGTCAACTTTTTATTCATTAGTAATGTTGGTCACCAGTATTCATCGGCTGTAAGATGTGCGCTTACAAATATAACTAACTAACTAACTAACTAACCATCACGCCGTTTCCCCGCAGGAGTAGGCAGAGAGGATTGAACGCCACACTCTTCTATCCTGGCACACCACTTTTGCTTCGGCCACATTCATACATCTTCTCATACACGTTCTACGGTTGTTGCGGTACAAATATTGGCTGATTATTCCCATTTTCAATGCCAATATGCGATGTATTTGATTTGTCGTATTTTAGAGCAATTTTGGACATTTGGAGTGATTTACCGGCGCGTTCCACAGACTTCAGGATTTTCTAGTTCTGGTGCCGCTATTAGATTTAAAAGCCTTGAAAAAATTGACAATAATAAAAAAATAAAAAAAAGATTGACAATAATAATTATATTATTTCCACAGTTCGCTGTCAGTTTTCTTGTGTTTTTTTCACCTTCTGAGTAAGCGTACCAAAAGTATGCTGTGTTATACATCACTCACATTTTATGAGATATGAGTGATGTGTTTGATAGATCGGTATGATCATATCATCGTCCATCTTGATTGAACCGCTTTTCAGCAGCCAACGTGTGATTCGACATTGAGTGATCTGTTTCGAAATTACAGAAATATTAGAGATTTAATATTTGTGTAATTTATAACAAATATCGATAGAATTTTATTTTATATTTATATATATTCACCATCACAATTTTCGCAACGTATACGGCTGAAGCTTGTTTACAAGCAACACAAGAAAGAAATAGAAAATTAAAAATATATACGTTTATTTTTATTTTTTTATATTTTATATTTACGCTTCAACAGGCCAAGAGGCCCAAATACACATCTCAAAACACCCAGGCGTGAGTAAATCACATAGATTAGTTGTGACCTCACCGTGAACATCGAACCTGGAACCCTTGGTGTGAGAAGCCAGTGTCATACTCACTGGGCTACGAGGGCCGTCTAATATATACGCCTAAAACGATCCTGGGGGTTTACAACAAATAATATTTACGTTAATAATAGAGGTTTTCAAACACGAAAACTAGGTAAACCTGATACAGGAATATTGGCAGAGCCTACAAAATCGAACCTTAACAACGGACAAGAACACCAAACAATAAACAATAATTTCGTTGTCTGTCCGCCCATCTGTCCCTGACGCAACTTCGTGTAACGTCCGTAATTTCGTTCGAATTCACGGCTAAAAAACGGCCGGAGATGAGGCTTGAACCCCGGGCCACCAAACCCGAACCGGCCGATTAACGCATGCGGTTACAGCCGCCTCTCCGCAGACCGCCAAAAAGATGCTATAAATATATATGTATACTAAGGCTTAGCAAAGACGTAAAGCAATGTTCCGTCATTTTTTACGGGTTACAGCAAGTAAAAAAATTAATCAATGTGGACAATCCAATGACTTAATGTCACGACTTAGAAGTGTGCCGCTCAATCTTTTCCCTACACTTGTGGATAAACAGCGCGGTGGTACGTAAATAATGCTTTATCAATTTTTTTTACAAATGTCAAATTATCAAATCATTATTCTGCCATTACTAATCAGGTGTTTTCTTTACATTTACATCTGTTATTCTACTTCCTAATAATTTGTAATTTTTTAGTAGTTCTCTATGTAATCGTACCATTTATATG
This sequence comes from Agrypnia vestita, assembly GCA_016648135.1. Classification (NCBI taxonomy): domain Eukaryota; kingdom Metazoa; phylum Arthropoda; class Insecta; order Trichoptera; family Phryganeidae; genus Agrypnia; species Agrypnia vestita. Next base: position 12,966 of record JADDOH010012698.1, read on the forward strand.
CTGTTCGCCGCTTAATCAATAATAATAATAATAGACCTTATTCAGACATCAACATGTTTGTGAACAGTTAGGCTGTCACACCATGGCAGTTCCGTCTGTATGCCTTTTGGCAAAGGCTTCCTCCAATTTCCTTTATTCCTCCCTATCTTTTGCTATTCTAGTCCACGCGCCACCTGCTGTAGCTTTGATCTCATCCACCCATCTTCTAGAAGGCCGGCCTCGTTTCCTTTTCTTGTTTCTTGTGAACCAATACATTATTGTTTTTGACCATTTCTCTCTTCCCCTGATTGTATGTCCAGTCCATTTACATTTAAGCCTTCTGATGGATACTTTAACATTCTTCGTTTTTGTTTGTTTTTTGATTATTGAATTCCTTATTTTATCTGATAGTTTTTTCCCCAACATACTTCACTCCATAGCATTTTGGCAAGATTCTAGCTTTCTTTCGTGCTTTAAAGCCCAGGAAAGAAAGCTTAATCAATGCTTGATTGATAATATTTCAGCACTTTAGAGATAGTTATTTTAGTAACTTGAATGCACACGCAACTTGGCGTGCAACACAATACGTCTGGTTATTTATCGCCAGCGTTATGGTAAACACCGTTCAAAACACGTTTATATCAATTCACATGTTTTTTTTTTAACTTGGTACTTTTTCGCTGGATGCTTTTTATACATTAACATTACGGTAATACTAAAAAGAAAAAATAATTAAAATTAAATATTTCCTACGAGGATTTCATACTATAATCATTATATTTAAAAACATCAAAATATACAAAAATTATTGCCACTAAAGATGTGTAAAATATTAATTATTGGAATAGGACTACCTGATAATGTGTTTTAATAAATTAACTAGAAACAAAATAACTTTTTATAATAAACAAAATACGTGATGAATGAGTAATTGGAAAAAGTATCTGAAGATAACAAGCAAAAACTGATTTCAATAGTGCATCCAATGCCCTGTACCATTATTAATTCGTTCAACTAACAGGTCTTTAGGATGATTTGACGTATATTGCTTTAATAAAAGTAGGTATATGATTTATTCTTTTTAGGTCTAATTTCCCCATGCGAAAAAGAAAAAAAAATCAAATTAAACCAAATTGAAAAAAATGAATAGATAGTGTTATCAGGTCATACGTCTCTTTTCCAAATTTTTGATAGGGAAATGAGTCAAAAAATATTGATTACATGATTTGTTGTTGATAGACAAGTGAAACTTAATAAAAGCATATATAAAAATACATACAAATCATCGTTCAACAATATATTGATAAATGAATGTATATTTTTCTGGTGTTCTCTTTCTGGCTCTGGTTCTCTTCTTTCTAGTCAACATTTCGACATCTTGAAAATTGCCTCCTCTTAATGTTTTTACCTTGATTGTTTGGATATACTCTTCCCAGGATCGGAGACATGTCGAGGAGGACTATGAAAGTCGACACGTGCGTCGATAAAAGTGTAAAATGTACGCTTATACCGACTAATTTTATTAGCATGTTATCGCGCCGGCGATTCGCTACATCAATAATTGAATAGGTACTGGAGATGAATAAAGCACTAAGTGCCAGAATGTACATTTTGAGATACAAGGTAAAAAGCAAATATAGTCTTTAATTAATATATTCAACACTACACACGCCGATTTCTGACGTGAGTTCATCATTTTAATACTAAAAACTATAAATCACTCATGTTGCTTAGTGCCTTATAAAAAAAATGACGCGGCATTTAATACTGATGCGATACGCATTCCCACATAACTAGCAAATTAACACAGTGCAGTGTTTAATGTACTAGTATTGGCGAAGACAAAATAGGTTAGTTGAAGTAAATCGTGTCCACAAACCCAATTTCGGTGACCGTGCTTTCGCGGTGGCTGGACCAAATTTCTGGAACAAACTACCAAATAAACTGAGACAAACAAACAGCTTACCACAGTTCAAAAAACAACTAAAGACGTATTAGTTTTTTGCATACAAAAATCTATAGAATCAGACCGTTACATCACTTCGTAATGTTTCCCACTCCTAGTATGCAATCCGCGAAAATACCTGATTCTTTCTAGCACTCCCAACTGGTGTTTTTAGTCAGTAAGATGTTTTGTGAGTACTCACGAAAACGGCGTTATACAAATGATCCAAATATTATTATTATTATTATTTTAATATTATTATTATTATTATTATTATTATTATACAGTACCTACTTATAAAATATATTTTTGTAGTCCTTCATTCATTTTCAGTATTCAATGAGATAGGCCTGGCGATCGATAGATATTCCAATACACGGCGCGGATTCTTTCCAGGAGCGCAGACGTGTCGATGAGACCTATGAAAATGTAAAATGTAGCTAATATCACCCATAATTTCATTAGCAGCGCCATGTACGCTGTCGCGCCAGCGATCCGCGACGACAATAAAATTATTGATATTGAGATATGCATTGGCAGTCGATATTCCGGATTCTACCCAGGAGCACAGACGAGGGCGATGAAAGTCGATACGGCGCATACATAAATAAATCGCGATATTGATGCCCGTAAAGTGTATTTAAACATAAATGTGTATGTACTACGTATGTACCTACTTATAAAAAAAATTGTAGTCCCTTTATTCATTTCCAGTATCCCAATCGATGGATATTCTAATACACGGCGCGGATTCTTTCCAGGAGCGCAGACGTGCCGATGAGACCTATGAAAATGTAAAATGTAGGTATAGTCCGTCTAACTTATCTGAAGAATGGCCAAATTTGGAACTAACGACGCCATATTGGATTATCTACAGCTGACAGACCTTTGACAGACTTTGTTTACAGAGGGGTTCACGACTGTTTCGATAGTTTTTTAAGAAAATTTTAGATTGTCACCATGCCAAAAACCATTAAAAGCGGTGTTCGGGAAATAATCTTGAAAATGCACACGTTTTTTGAAGAGGAACAACGTCTAAAAGCCCCAATTATACCGTTTGATTTTGTTCATAGACTTATTGCCGCCACTTCAGGTTAGTGCTGCCATGCAGTTATAATGATTTTCCCATACTTAGTTTTTTATTTTACTATTATACAATTTCTTCAGGTATTTCTGAATCGGCAATTTACAAAATATTAAAGAAGGTAAAGTGGCCGTGGAAATGGGCATTAAAATATCTACACCCGGAAAAAAAAGAACAAGGATAAGTGGAAAAATTGATTTAGAAGCCGTAAGATGAGAAAAGTTTTAGAACATATTTTATTCGATAATTTTTTACATAGAATTTTTATTATTTATACTTTTTATTACATAATTCATTAACGAGTTCATTTGTATAAACATCTTTTTTCAAAAATAAACTTTTTTATTTATGCACATTAAAGACTGGTTGCATCAACTTACTTTATAGCAATAGTTCATTTAAAGCATAGATTTTTACGAGAGCGAGTTGTTTGATCGGTGGAAAATGCAAAATATCTATGCTTTGAACGAAAGATTACTATAAACCAAGTTGATACAACGGCCCTAAACCGATTGATATCCTTAGGTGTTACTGAGTTAAACATGGTGGTCATGATCATTAGGTATGAGACACCGAATAAAACCGGCGCCACACTGCGCGGATCTTCCGCCGCGTCTCTTCTGTCGTGGAACATCGCTACATTTCTTTCCATACAATATGCGCTTATTAAACACACTACGCGGATGATCGGTCGATCTATTTGCTTTGCCGATTTGGCGCAACGGAAAAAAACGCGGCGGAAGATCTGCGTAATGTGGCGCCGGCCTAAAAGAATTATTATTGTTTGTTTTTTTTCCTGAAAATTGTATTTTTCTTTGATTTTGAAAAAACGCCATTTTGTGACGTTGTGTATTTTACGAATGTATATTTTGATAAATTTATTTGTACGTTAGTTTACATTTTTTGTTTTTTATCGTGTCGTATACTGCTTAATAACTTGTTTAAGAAAAAACGAATTTGCAAAAAATTCCCTACAAATGAGATAATTTTTAGACTATGGGCAGTACCACAACGATTGGGACGCCCTCCTTTATTCTCCAGATAAGTTGGACGGACTATAACTAATATTGCTCATAATTTCATTAGCAGCGCCATGTACGCTGTCGCGCCAGCGATCCGCGGCGACAATAAAATTATTGATATTGAGATGTGCATTGGCAGTCGATATTCCGGATTCTTCCCAGGAGCGCAGGCGTGCCGACGAGGGCGATGAAAGTCGATACGGCGCATAAATAAATAAATCGCGATATTGACGCCCGTAAAGTGTATTTAAACATGAATGCGCGCGTGTGAACAAGAAATATAAAATGTCGGGCCATAAGTCCGGCGCAGTTGCGGAGGAACCCCGCTAGGAGCGCCGGGCGGGGGATGACGGAGGTATTACGTGCGCGGTGATTCGCTCACACGAAAAAAAGATTGTAATTAATTATTGGCGCGTGTTTTTTCATTTTACCGATTAGTTTGCCAACTGGATTTTCAATAGGGTAAAACTGAATTTTCTAATTACAGTGAAACTCGGTTAAAATTGGAAAAACTTTAATGCGGTGTTGCATTAGTATTAGTGGGTACAATACGGCAAAATACTAACTAACTAACTAACCATCACACCGTTTCTCCGCAGGGGTAGGCAGAGAGGATTGAACGCCACACTCTTCTATCCTGGCACACCACTTTTGCTTCGGCCACATTCATATATCTTCTCATACAAGTTCCACGGTTGTTGCGGCTTTTAACAGGGCCATCCTCAAATACTTGTAGTATCTGATCGTGCAAAATACGATAGTTTAATTATCATTAAACTAAACGTGGTTTTACATCAATAATAACATCAGCAATTTTTTTTTAAATAAACTTAAATAACCAACAATCGCTCTGAAATTTAGCAGAGACCTACCTATTGCTGATGACAACACAAGAATCATTCATCATTTTTTTTTATTATACTTCAGAATAGCTAAGTATACCTAGTTCATGCTTAACGTTGCTCGAAAATGATGAAGTTATGTGTACAGATTGTTCAAAGACATTTAATAAGAATGACTCATTCAATCACATGTATATTTGACAATATATATGATTAATGTATGTAGGGGTGAAAAGTTCTAAGGGCTATAGTAAACGACTTAGGCACCTAGTTCTGCCACCAGGGTACATCAGGGCTTATGTAGGCACAAAATGTATCATGCCGATATTTTTAGCATTATCAAATGATTATTTTAACCGACAATAATTTAATTTTGACAATGTATGGAAAAGAATAATTTATCTTGGACAAAAAAATTTTTGCTTTTTTTTACCTCACTCTCCAAATAAAAGTTGGGCGCTTACGATATTGTTATAGATTACAGAATTCGGTTATTGATGAAGGGAAAGCGCCCACGCTTTTATTGAAAAAACTTTTTATTCAAGAAATAAAATTTTCTACTTTTTGGTCTTAATATTACCCAGTGTACAAAATCACTTCGCTAGGAAACAAGCGCCATATTTTGGGGAGCTCATTAACTAATTTCCCGCGTAATGATTAATTAATTATGATGGATTAATTGATCGATTAGAGAATTTTATATAATATATAACAGATTCACTTACTAATCAATTATGTTTAATTATACTTTACTTATATATTGTCATCGAGAATACGTCTATGTGCAATAATTTCAGCTTGATTGGACACTGGGAAGCGGGTGAAATATCATTATCCAGTTAAAAAAAGTGAAGCTAATATAAGCGTGGTAAAAACAGACTCCACTCCAAATGAAAGTTTATTTAAATATACTGTCTATGTATTAAACAAACAATAAACCTTAATTTACCATCGAAGCGTGTTACTGGGAGACTGATGACTGACATGTATTCACTAGGGGACAAATCGCGCGACATTGCGCGCGGTATGTCGCATCAACATCCACGCTTATGTTTCGGGGACAATGACCGGTCATTTGATGTGTACACACCGGGACTTACATATCACTATCGCCCAAAAGGGTTATGATGATTAGTGCTGCGTATCTATTTATTCTAACCAGTTTATCGAAACGTAAGAGCAGAAAAAGGTTGTGGGTACGAAAGTATTTACTGAAAAGGAAAAGAAGGATGGATATTCTGCGCGATCTTCGAATGTCTGACGGATCATTTGTCAATTCCATTCGAATGACAACAACTGATTTTGAAAATTTATTACAAATGATCGGGTCTTCCATAGCCAAGCAAGACACAATATTACGGAACGCTGTTTTATATCATATCATGTAGTACATGTAACTGTAGCGCATGCGTCTTAGCTTGTCAACATACCACGTGGTACTGACGCGCGGTACGATGTCCCCGTGCGCTCGCTCGGGAACCGTGCGCATGGCAACGTTGCCGCGGCACGTAGAAATGCCGCGCTGTGTTGTGCGCGACGTAGCGGAACAGTGCGTCTGGAACTTAATATAATATCGTATTTTGCGCAGGTCTTAGAAAAAATGTTTTAACATCGACATATTCCGGTTCAGATAATATTTATTTAGTATTAGCGGACACGATATTTGACATGCGATCACAACACGGCAACTGCGGGCAGCCGGGACCGGCAGGGCGCTCTGTATCGTGTGATACAGGCTCCTGACGTGTGATACAGGCTTCTGCCGCGGCCGAGTGATTATCTTCAGCCATGCAATGCATCCCGATCGAGAGAGCTGGAGAGAAATGAATGAAAACATTGGAACAGAATGTTAGTAAACTTAGTAAAAACCACTACCAGATTTACGGTCTACCGGTTTCGAGACGTACCCGTCTCTTCGTCAGCACCAACACTACACTACTGTATTCACTACACTATACACTATATAGTGTATGTTTGTCTCTGACAAGATTAACACGCATATGATCAATATTGGTGATAGTTTAACAATACTATGGTTGAGGTGTATAGTGTTGTGAATATGGTAGTGTAATGTTGGTCCTGACGAAGAGACGGGTACGTTTCGAAACCGGTAGACCGTAAATCTGGTAGTGGTTTTTACTAACATTCCGTTATTATGTCTAACCACAAAGTTAATGCTTTAAATATTAATAATATTGAAAACATTGGAAATTAATTAGCGATTTATTAATTAATTATTCAATGTCACTTAACGCTATTCTTCAATCTACATTATTTCGCAATATATCACTCGTATAGAAACTCATTATTATCGCTGGGTAGCACGTATTTATCACTCGTAAAATATTCAATTCGTCGCTCTTGTTTATTTCGCCAATGAGGTACTTCGCTCGATTATTTCACGTTATTTATCGCTTCGATTATCTCACGACTGGCCGCCCTGGCCTCGCGGCTCGCGGCAGACTTCACAACGAACGAACTGTCAAACGCGACACACTGAATTTGCGCCGCGGCGTAGTTCCGTATTAATACCCAAATGTTGGTTATTTCGTACATTATAATTATACGAGTGTTTAGAAGGTTCTCGCCACTTCGGTTGTTCCAGGCGTTTCTAGACCTTTGTAGACGTTACCCGAAGGTGGTAAATAATTGTAGACCGTTCTAGATCCTGCAATAGTGTTGTGATATATTACAAGCGATTTGGATATTGTGCTATTACTTCTGCATGCCATTCCGTCACAATATTTTATATTCGAGAGATTTTAAAACGCAGTTCTACATCTTCTTCTATGACAAGGCTCAAGATATTACGACATGTATAGGTCTTTTAATATAAGCTTGAAAATGAGTTAGTGTGGGTACAGTGCGTAATACGCGCATTGTTTCGTTGTGTTAAGTTTACGGATACGAGGGGGGCGTATCCGTAAACTCAGCACAACGAAACAATGCGTGTATTACGCACTGCACCCACACTAACTCAATTGCAAGCTTATATGAAAAGATATAAGTATACCAAGAATATTTCTGTAATTTTATAATCCGAGTGATTTCATTTCTTTTCCTCATTTTCATTAGAATGGTGACATTTCTTACTCTATCAGTCCGGCTTATTTTAATCGGCAATCTGTACCTATAAAACTCAATGTCTGTCTGTCTGTTCTCTATACAAATCTACACAGCTGTTCCAATTCGACTTAAATTTTGCATAATTATGCTTTAGGACCCGCCGGGTAAATAGGCGGCATTTCCCCCCTCCTCTTTTACCCCTTCTCCTGCACATGATATATTTTCAATGCAAATCTGTATCGTTCGATCGATCGGACTCAAAATTTGCAAACTTATTCTTTAGGACTCGGCAGGTAACAAAGACGACATTTTCTTCCTCCTCTTTTACCCCTTTCCCTCCCCGTGATGTACTTTCAAGGCAAATCTGTAACGTTTGACCGATCGGACTCAAAATTTGCAAACTTATTCTTTAGGACCAGTCGGGTAATGAAGGCAACATTTCCCCTTCCCTCTCTAATCTATCGACGTCCTATACATCCCGGCCTTAATTAAATGGAAAAATACTTTAATTACAGGCTTTGCAAAACAACAGAACCTTTGCTTCCCCCCACAATTTTTTTTTCAATTTAATCTTTAACCAGTGCAACGCCGGGTACAAACGGCTAGTATTATAGTACTTTTACTTTATTCTGCTCGCAAAGCTTCTGTCAGTCGGAGGCTTGAGTTGTGAGACGTCAAAATATTACGGTTTCTTATAAAGTGGCGACAAATTTAGTAGAATTTTGTTCACATTGTATGAGAAATGTAATTAAAAAAGTAACCTATAAAAACCAAGTTTTTACAATACTCCCTTTCTCATTTTCAGGTTTCGTGTTTACCATATGCGTTGGAATCTTCATACGACTTGTATGAAAAAACCATTTAAAATTTGAATAATCCAAAATTATACTATAAATATTTTTTTTTTAACGAAAATTTGATAGATCTTCACGAGTCTACTTGCAAAGTTTCAGCTCGATTGGATCACGGGAAAAGGGTTAAAATCGATCCAAAGTTTTTTCGTCAAGCAAGCAAGCAGACGCCACGAGTTAAAAGAAAGGAAGTAAAAATATTATAGATCATTTTCAAACCTTTGAATATCCTATTTTCGATCTTCCGGTACCTGAAGGTTAAAAATAGGATGGAAAATAATTCAATCAAGTGATGTATTTTGTAGGAATCTCAAAAATATAACAATTTATAAAATAATAACAAATAATAACAATTTATAAAATAACATAGCCACCAAAGTATTACTGCCATCTACCGATTTGATCATAAACATTTTTAATGCCTTCGTATTACACTGTAGGTAAATACATTTGATCACAGGTGGCGGTAAAGCAGTACGGTTAGTTATTTTTGAAAATAGAAGTTTTTAATTGTATAATAAATTCGCACCCTTAGTTTCAGTCTATGACAAATAAAATATGTTCATTAGGTAATTATGCAAAAATATTTTAAAAATATTAAGTATGTACCTACCTACATATTCAAAAAATATCACAACGCACTGAACAAAATTTTAAGACAGAATATTCATCATTCATAAACTGTGATATTTCGAGATAATGCCTACTATTTTTAGTTGATTTAGCAATACACACTTATTAACAAAAGAAGACTAAAATATGCATATCATCAAAATAAAATATTTGATCACAGGTGACACACAAAATGAATTTAAAAGTCGTTAATTAATCCCACTCGGAGAGAAAATCCTTGGATTTCTGTTATTTAGCGTCTTATGATATATTTTCAATGCTTTCTTATAGAAATTATTTAATCTAGTTATGAAGGCATAATAACTTTAGAAACATAATGAGTTATCTCAAAATTACTTGATGATAATATTTGTCCGTCTAGTCATAAGAGTTTGATGACTCAAAAAAAAAACTATTTAAAATACAATTTCTCTTTCATAATATACTTTATAAAAAAATGTATTAAAAATAAAAATTATGTTATTCGACAAGAAAAATATTACTACACATATTTTTTGCTATTATGTAATTCTAATTAAGATAATATTCCGCGACGTTATCGGGCCGCCTTTGCTAGTAATCAAACTTTTCTAATGATTCCAATTTGAAAAAAACAATAAAATTTCTAAAAATCCGAAATTATACTATAATTATTTTTTTTTTTAACGAGAATTTGATAGATCTTCTTGATCGTCGCCACGAGCCTGCTTGCAAAGATTCAGCTCGATTAGATCACGGGAAAAGGGTCAAAAATCGATCCAAAGTTTTTTCGACGGCAAGCCGGCAAGCAAGCAAGCAGACGCCACTAGTTAATATAAAGGGAGTAAAAAGAGACTTAATTAGTAAGTAGAAAAATTTTAGTTAAGAATAATACAGCAAGAAAGAATAAAAAATTTAAACAAAAGAAAATATATACATACTTCGTACTCAAATGTCACTAGGACCATCTATCAGAGTCAATAATGGCCTGTTGAAGGCCTGTTTGTTAAAAATTAAAATAAAATGTTATGAAGACACATCATTTCCAAATATATGTTATCATACTTGATATTTTGTTGGATATTGAATTGTATGAAATACGTGCACACTTTGTTAAAGAAGTGAAATTCTGTAAATGACGTAGCAAAGTATCCTGGCTATCCACCGCCGTAGAAAACGGGGTTATGGTTATTGAGTTAAGCCATGTATTCACTAGGGGACAAATCGCGAAACATTCCGCTCGGCATGTCGCATCAACATCTACGCTCATGTTTCGGGGACAATGACGCGGCCATTAGACGTGTACACACCGGGACTCGCATATCTTGTCGCGGAAATGTCACCCGATGAGCTTATGTTGACAGCTGCGGTATCTCATTTGGCGAAAACGGGGTTCCGCGCAATTCGAAATGTTTTTTTGGGTCGCAATTTCAAATAAACGAGGTTTTACTGTAGTAAATTGAATATTATTAAAAACAAGGTCCTTTTTGCAAATAATTATTGTTTTCCAGACGTCGCGGAAATATATCGCCCTATGAGGTTATGATGATAGCCGCGTATCTGTTTATGTTAATGAGTTTATCGAAAAGTAAGAGAAGAAAAAAGAGGAGAATGCGAAATTATTTACTGCAAAGAGAAAGACGGACGGACATTCTATGCGATCTTCGATCGATACAGCTCGATGAGTTCAAGGACGATTTCGTTTCCCCGCATTGCCATCTTGACAGATACAGCGCATGCGTATTCACTTGTAAACATACCACGTGGTACTGACGCTCCGCGGAATGTTGCAGTGAGCTCGCTCGGGTACCGTGTGCATGGCAACGTTGCTACGGCACGTAGAAATGCCGCGCTATGTTGTGCGCGAGGTCGCGGAACAGTGCACGACGTTGCAACGTCACGTAGACTCTATGCCGCGCGTGCTGTTGAGGGACAATTTGTCCCCTAGTGAATACATGGCTTTAGTTACCAAATAAGTCAGTAAGATAAGTAAGATAATAAGTTCAGTCATATTCACATTGTCGATATTTGGAGTTTGCCGCTCCATATTCTCCTATGTTAGTTAGTTAGTTTTTCTTACATATTATATTAAACAGGGGAATGCAATAAGAACGAGGAAGCATGACTTTTTTCTAAGCGTATATTATGAAAAAAAAATCTAAATAAAATAAATATCTCATAATATTCCTATCACAGTAATTATCGTATGATTCACCTGTACCTATAAAACGTGTTGTCTGTCTGACTATTCTCTAATCTGCACCGTTTGACAGATCCGTACCAAATTTTGCATGCTTACGCTTTAGGACACGGTGGGTAACATGGGTGACATTTCTTCCCTTTCGCTCCCCGTTTAGCCCACCCTCGCCCCTGATATAATTTCTATACTGTTTGACATATCTGACCCAAATTGTGGATACTTATTGTTTAGGACCCGGCGGAAAAAGTAGGCAATATGTATTTCATTTTTTGAAAAAAAATTTAGCGCTTGTTCAGACAGCGGGAACCGTGCCGTTTCAGAATCGCATGAGATCCGTGCGGGTCTCATTTACCTAGGTTTGTATGTGATCGTTCACACACAACCGTGCGGTTAGTCAACCGCTGCGGTGCCCGCAACCCAACCGCTAGAAAATAGACCCGCACGGCGCCCGCACGATTATTACTATGGGGCCTTACGAGAGCGTTCAGTCGCGTTGCGGGCACCGCACGGTTCCATGTCACAGCAGGAGCACGCGTGGATTATGTTCTCTTTTCTATGGTTATGGATCGCTTTGACACTGAATTTTTTATTGATGAAGTGGAGAAAAGACCTGTAATATGGGAGAAAAGACCTGTAATAGTGTGAGGATTACTCAAATATGCCAAGAACCAAGCTTGGCAGGAGTTGGTGGAGATATTTGGAAATGGTGGAAAAAAAGAGTATTTTAGAGAAGTAGGTATTTATTCACCAAAAATGAACTGACAGAATGATATTTATGTGTCTTGCCATGGAACACGGCCGTCGTTAACAAAGTAATGAGCGAATATATCTCTGATATTTAAAAATGGAGAACGGCACCAGAACTGTCAAACTGACTTTTATTTTCGCGCGCACAAATCGCTTATTAACCCGGCTGTGTGAACAGATGACACAAATCGCGTGTTTTGAAACGCGATTCTGAAACTGAACGGTTCCCGCTGTGTCTGAACAAGCGCTTAATGTAATAATTTTTTGGTGAAGACAAAGTATATTCGTATTAATTATCCAGCATTTGAAGGATTTTTAAATACCACAAGTCATTAACATCATCATCATGATCGTTACGTTTCGTTACGTTATCATCAAGAGCACAGGTCTTCCCCATCCATCTCTACTCTTAATATTTTCAATGTTCTATCATATTCTAACATCTTCAATTATAAATCTGTCAGGTAAGAAGTTAGGGCATGCTGTATCAACTTATATTATCTAATCTGTCCTTTAAAGCATAGATTTTTACGATTTCCACCAATCAAATGATCCGTTTTTGTAAAATCTACGCTTTGAATGATCTATTACTATAAGCCAATGTGATACAACTGGCCCTTAGTCAGTTAACCCTTAATTACTCGCATGGGGTCAGAATACTTTCGCGTTTAAAAAAAAGTATTTGCCGTGTTCCCTTTTTCCCCGCGCCGCCGCTAGCTTCCTAATTCATGTCAAACTTTGCATTTTAGTAGTAATCAAGTCACGAGAGTGGAAGAACGCGTCTCTGCTCTCTTGAGCGGTGACCCCATGCGAGTAGTTACGTAACTTTTATGAAAGAGGTAAGTTGCTTATTTTATTATATTTTTTCGTGTATTATTACGTCAATTTATATTATTATTAGTTCAGTGTATAAATACATGTCATAAAACAAAGTTATTCAAACATTACATTATAAATGTCACAGCCATGAATGCACTCGTTGTGTATCGAGCAAATACAGACAATATACGTACATAAGTAAGGCGTCATTTCTTGCGGCAATTGTCTGTCGAACATTTTCAAAATCACCAGAGACGACGACTCGAAGTCAATGTAACTCCTAAGATTGTAAAAAATCGTCTTATAAAAGTGCATGACCTGGAAAATGGCGTTCCATCAACCACAAAAAAACGTGGGCGTTGTAACAACTGTCTGCGGAAAGGCGATCGCAAAGTGTCAACACGATGCAAAAAAATGCGCAAAATTTGTATGCAATGATCACTCGTTGATATATTGTCAACAGTGTGATAACAATGATTCTGAGAGTTTCAATGAGTATTGTAATTTTTAACTTTAATATCATCATAAGTACAAAATGTTAATTTTTGCCACTTATTTTACTTTAGTTTGTTTTTTGTCTCATTATATATTAATTCATGTTGTTTCTTGTAAACATAATAGTTCAAATAAAGCACTTTAATAATAAAAGTGTTTTATTTACATATTTATTCAGTATGTATTAAAAATAATTCCGACAATTTGGGGTCACCTGAGACCCCGTGCGAGTAGTTATGTAATTTTCTTCGTGCGAGTAATTAAGGGTTAATCATAAAAACACTCGTATAATTTGTGTCGTCAAGTCTAAATAATGACACCAGGAGAATATAATAAATAAAAAGAAAAAGAGGAGTTTCACATACACATCTGCCAACATTTCCGTGTCGCCGTACGGCACGCGCGCGGTGTCCCCACAGCGGCCTGCGTGTAGCCTCGGGCCCTCACAAAATGCGGATCCAATGTTGAGAAATCTTCACTGAAACGAGGAATAGCTTACGGGGACGGAAACTCATTCACCGGCCCCAAATCGCATCAGGGAACTCCATTACGCGATGAAGCGAGGATCGCAACCGCAGTGGACTAACAACACTTGATAAATTCGGGTAGATTCTGATGGGTTTGCGATATCGTCTTGCTTGCCCGACGTGAATTGGCGTGCGGCGACTTTGGAACTAAAACCCACCCCGCCCGCACCCGGCGGTAACCCCTCGCCCCGTCATTCAGTTGAATTTCGTATTTGCTCGGGAGCTGTGACATCTCGATTACCAAAATACACTGAATTATTATGTCCAAAACATCCGAAACAGTCCGGGATGGTGCAAGAACAATTGCCAACGAAGTGTTAAAGTTTTGCGAAGCTGAAAAAGCAAATAATGGACCGATATTACCGTTTGACAGATCGACAGATAGAGCGGCCGCCTTTACTGTTGCCCGACCAAATTTCTATTAAAAGCTCTGACACCGGTCACCGGACATTCTGTATATTATGTATTGTGTAATAAATTTATACCCTGACAACTTCTGTTACGCGACAGGGACGCCCTCCCTCGCACGCCAGTTTATAGTGGTACGTCTATAACAACCATATTTTGATCGATAACATAACATTGAACACTTCGACAATTTGACTTGACTAAAATTATACAAAGTACTGAGATTATTTTAAAAGTTGGTATAAATCAGTTTTTTTACACACATCTACTAACTTCTTCATCCAAAGTATGTAAATATTAAATTAAAACAAAATTTTCCGTTATAGTTATAGAGGTTTTCATGTGACTTCACAAAGAAATTTCAAGGTATATATATGACAGCGGAAATGAGATCATTTAGACGTTTGTGTGGCAAAACCATTTAAGTCATCATCATGTATCTTGGCTCTATAACCCCTGGTGGATCTTGGCCTCCTCAAGGGTCTTCCTACTCATCTCGGTATTGTGCCAGCTCTCTCCAGTTCAGAAACTCCAGACATATCTTTGAGGACGTTGTCAGTCCATCTTGATTTTGGCCTTACTAAATTCCTAAGCTCCTTCCCCTTATCGATTTTGATCCATTTAAGATAGAGTTATAATTAATGAAACCATTAGGACAGAATGTATAAAATAGTGAACATAATTAAAAAAGGGTCGATCAGGTGGTTTTGTATATTGAACGAATGAATGAGCAAATGATGGTAAGAAAGATATATGACGCAAGTGCTGACGGTGCAAGAAAGATAGAGCGACCGCGGAAGGCGTGTCAGATACTGGAAGATGGCCCTGTTAGGAGCCTTAATAATCATCGAGTTTGCATGCGAAGATGTAAATGTGGATGAGGTGAGAATTGTGTGTCAGGACAGAAGTGTGTGACGCCGGAAACGGCGTGATGGTAAGTATGTATATGACAGAGTTTTTAAGAATTCTCATCTCGACGCATATATATAAGCAAGCACGTCACGTCTATTGTCTTAGGATATTATTACGATGCTGTCATTCTGAGAAAGGGGGGATTACTTGTAATGTTTTTTATTTTATTTTATTTTATTTTCATTTATTGGTTTTCTTACAGCCATATAATTAATCAATCTTGAAAAAAAAACAATAATTGATGTACAGAGTTTTGGGCCAATTACAAGAAAACACATATATACAATCGATAAAAAATAAGAAAAAACATGTCCAATAGTGAGTTTGTGTGAGTGTGTGTATTTGTGTGTTTATTTATTTATTTATTTTGTTCTGGGAAAAGTTAACAGCAAAACAATCTTAAAAATTTTCCAATGAATTTAAAAATTTACTTTAACATACATTAATAGCGAATGGAGAGGGTAGAGGGGAATGTGGGACGGGAGTAGAAGTAGTTATATTTCACAACTCGTACCAAAATGCCCATATCGACTTGCAGGGTTCATTACTGTACAAACCAACTTAACTAATAAATAATACAAAAATATAAACCGGAAATGTGCGCGAGTGATGCGCTCTAGCGTGGTAATATTTGCACAGCTTATTCCTTTTGGATTTTTTAAGTCAATGCTTGCAATTTATAATCTTTAGATATTTTCTGCTCACAATGTTGTTTCCATCACGGGGTATGGAGGTTTAAAATATCCAAATAATCGTTATTAAAATATGACAAATGCCATACTTGTCCCATATTTTTCTATTGTTAAAAATATGTTGATGAGAACGCTTTGATATCGACTGAGAAATATATATTATTTAATTTTTTGCTAAGAATTAAAAAAAACATGGAGAAAGTTTATCTGAATAAATAATTTGTGATGATTTCTTTCGGCTCTATTTTTTCTTGAAAGTATACATGTATTTTTTATTGCGTTTCACCGTTTTAAAGAAACATGTATTTAATATATACAATAATTAAAATTTCGGGCGAAACCGAATAGTAAAGATAGTATCAATGATTTTTAAAAATTATTTGTTCAATTAATTGTTTCAAAAATAAATATCCCAATTTTTGGCATTTACTGTAGTGTATTATAATACAATAAAAGCGATATTTTGTCGTGTTTAAAAACACTAAGTTGTAAACGACCACTGGGTTTAAGTTATCCCCTCGAGGACATCAGTAGACAAATACAAAGTCAAATTTGTCCCAAGCAAAGTTGAATCTGTTTTCTCCTCCACCGTACAGCGCGACGAAAGGACCGAGTAAAATTTTAAAACATTTTAAGCCGTCCGATAACCAGAAATAAGGGCTGCTTTCCTATGAAAGGAAATACAGGTTAGAGGGGTTTTGGAAATAGATTCAGACAATGATGTTTAACCTTTGATCCGTCGCTTCTGCATGCAAATTATCGTGGTAGTTCTGATTTGTTCTAGGCACGAGTTCTCCCCAGGGATAAGGGTTGGTATGCGATTTTGAACTTTTACGAACGATGCCTGAAATACCCGGTAAACTGGTTGATAAAAAATAAGTTTTGATTGAAATATTTAGATATTAAAATTTATTTTAAAATATTATAATCAATTTAGCACTATTTAGTACAACTTGTTTTCTTCTTTTACACGGCATTTTTAAAATTATTTCCTCGAATTTTTTTTGAGGTTTTCATTAAAAAAGCTGAAAGGGCAGGTAGAAATCTATTTTGGGATTGTCCGGAGAGTAAGGTGGGTGTAGTAATTTGTATATACTCTAAGGGTGTAGTATTGCTTACTTAAAAAACATTATCGGGTTACTCTGGATTAGGTACATAGGAAACATGCACTTTTAAATTTTGACAGGTTTTGTCTTTTGGAGTTTTAATTAAATAACCGATGTAGGCAAAACAAATAGAAGAGAGTAAAATCGTGATAAAAAAAATTTTCGTCCTCTTCGATGAATTTCATTATAACTTGTTCAGAATGTATCTAAAGTAGGTACATCTAAACATAACTAAGTAATAAATATGTCAAATAAATATAGAAAACCCCATTAAACTTGTGCCGCATCTACATCACTACTACTTGTTTTTACTTCATCAGTTATATCATTAGTTAAAAAATCAGTTAAAATAAAATAAATAAATAGTTAGTAAAAATATAAAAGTTAAATTTAAAATTATATTAATCAATACATAGACATCCTGTCAAAGTGACATACAGTAGATTCTCTGTTAGGTATTTTAAATATATGATAAATTTAATGAAATAATCAATTATTGTGTTTAAATGATAAGGCCCGAATACTACAATATGCGCTTGTCAAACGACTAAGCGGATGATCGATCGATCAAATTGCTTTGCCGAATTGAATAGACGCGGCGGACCATCCGCGCAGTGTGGCGCCGGCCTAAGTGGTTACATTTTACGTAAGCATGTCAAAATGTTAATTTAAATTAGTATACATTGTACTTGCATATTTATTGACTTTTTAAATGTTCGTTCTCGTATTTTTCATATCGTCAATTATACAATGAAGTAAAAAAACAAAATATTTTTAATTAAAGAAATAAAAGTACCTTAGGTTAAACACCACTTATATTTATTTTGAAATCCAACCTGAATCCAAAATGAAATCTTAACTCACTCAAGTTAAGATTCTCTGAAGAAGCTAACGTCGTAGCGAAACCTCGTTGGATTTGAAAATAAAAATAAGTGGTGTTTAATTAAGTTTTATTTATTTAATTATAATGTCTCACCACCAAGTGTGCTTCTTTCGAAAAACAATTTTTTTTTTTTTTTAAACATGCGAATTGATTATCGTGATTTTAAAACAATGGATTTATTTAATTAATTTAAATTAAAAAACAAATGTGTCACATTATTTCGTCGAATTTCGTAACTTTTATCTAAGTACATATAGTTTACAGCTGACAGCCCTTCGCGGTGCTTTGAAAAGCCCTTGGAGGCGGGTGGAGATTGGTGTAAAAGCAATCGTGGGATGTTTTTACAACAAAGGAAAATTCGCGTTTAGCCGGCTGAGATCAAACACCGAAGCTACGAACGATATTCAAATGTTTCCAATGCAATAACATTTCCCATCAAAGCATCCTTCGCGTCAAATGATGTTATGCATAAACAAAACACACGGTCTTGAAGGCTTTGCTGAAGTGAACTTTTTTCGGCACCTACGTAAAATTTTCGCCCGACTTCTTAAACACGAAATGCGTTACCGAAGAATTTACGTGCTTTTCCCGGGTGGTAGAAATTGGAACGCATGGCGCGCAATCGTCACCTCGTGTCTCGAGTACAAGAGAACAGATAATATTAAAAATCTTATTTTATGCGCTTTTTCTTTTAAACGAACAAAAAAATTAATACTCTTTTCATTTGTATGTGACAATATTGTGTTCTGGTTACCCATACAAGTAGGTACCTATGTAAATATATATAGGTACATGTATACAGGGTTATTTGGAAAACATTAATAACCTCGCAGGATCATATTCCTGCCTTGATTATGAGTCGAAAATGTTCAAGATATTATGACCTAATATCAATAGTCATGGAGATATGCGACAACAAAGTTTGCATTTTTTCAATATTTCTGACTTATTTTTTGTAAAACATTGGGCTACCATTACAGTAACTTATATCGAATATGAAAAATTCATTCTCTACTAATACAAATCAAATAAAAAAATAAAAACCTTAGAATATTTTCCATTTGGAAATTTTTTAATTATCTTATTTAACTTGTATTGAAACTAATGCATTTTTCGTAACCGATATAAGTTACTGTAATGGTAGTCCAACTTTTTACAAAAAATAAGTCGGAAATATTGAGAAAAAAAATGCTAACTTTGATGTCGCATATCTCCATAACTATTGATATTAGGTTATGATAGCTTGAACATTTTCGACTCATAATCAAGGCAGGTACATAGTCCTGCGAGGTTATTAATGTTTTCCAAATAACCCTGTATGCCTTATTCGACTATGCCTAAACACTACATTTCTTTCTCTTTTTTCTCCAATTCATTTCAACTCTTTTCATTGTGCTCTGTTTACATTCATACTGCCCCCAAACATTCACTAATGAGCCTCCCTTGATACGTGAGAATAATTAACGCTTTCTGAGAATAATTTATGACGAGTATCCCAACATGAAAAACAATTAAACATGTGCTAAAATAAAAATATTCATACTATAAATATTAAATATATTTAGCACCACCTCTGCTTGTAAACCGAAATGTTTTTGTTGATCATTTATATTAAAAGTTTTAACATATTCCACTAGATGGCACTAAAAAAATCGATCGATATTGATATTTTCGTAAAATAATATTTCACTTTGTTTTTAAACATTTATTTAATTTGATCATTTGAAAATATGTTTTTTTATAATTGTAAATATAATTCATTTCAATTTATTCACAACGTAATTTCTAAAAATTAGTTTGGATCTATGGATCGATATGATACTCTGCCGACAGCATCGCACACTATTTAATATTATTTATAAGATGTTTCATATTTCACGGCAAAGATGGCAGTAGCACGGAAAAAATCATTTTTAATTGTTTTGTTTCGTTATGAAAACAATGGTAATTATTATATTTCGACTTTAAAGGCTCAATTTAATTTAAATATGACAGAATAAATCAATGCAAAATAAAAAATTACACACGTAGGCACACATATACAAACAATTTTATAAATATACATATACCTATAGGTAAAACATGCGCATCTACCTATATCATTAAAGTTTTTAAAAAAATATTAAGAATTTTCTATAAATATGTTTTTAATCTTAAAAAATCAATGAAAATTTATATTGCTTTTAAAGAATAGATAGGTATATTGTGCTTATAGGTTTTTATGTATCGTATTTGAATGTGAAAATAGTTATAATATATATGTAGTTATATGAAAAATTAAATGAAGAATGTGCCTAAATGTATAGTTTTTAATCTAGTTAAAATAACACTTTAAATTAATCTTTCTTATAAAATATGTTTAATTTCTTCACAACTGCGAAAAATATCGTATTTTTTTATTTTGAAAAACTTTCAACACATAATAATGCATATTAAAATTCAATCTCAAAAAGATGCATCCTGCATATATGATGTGGAATTAAAATTTTCAAAAATTATGACGATATCATAAATAAAATTTTATTAATTAGAAACATTGTCACTATTTCGATTTATAAATATATGTTTAAGAAACTCTACGTGATAAATAAAAATATTTAAGTGGCAAATTTGTATGCGGACATGCACTTTGCAGATTCTTTCTTTCTTTCTCTTTCGATTACACACCTATAGCTAGACCGCATTCAAAAGAATGTGCGCAAAAAATATTTTTGTTGTTACGATGCAAAAAATGAACCCAAAATAAGTTTTTCTAGTAAGTAAGTAACCTTTTTTAAACTAAAAAATATATATTTATTCGTAATATAATATTGAGGCTTGTAATACGGGCTTGCCAGGCAACTTTCCCCCGCTTTCTTCTAACCAGACAAAGCTAGGGAATGGTCTTTTGATTGCGGTCGACCTATACCTGTCATTAGTTGTCCAGAATTTTGAGAAATTCAGACAATATAATGACTGATGGGATATATGATAGTTTTAAAATAGTAAAATCAAATAATTTTATAAAAAAAAATATTTAATATTTTTACTCCCTTTATATTAACTCGTGGCGTCTGCTTGTCTTCTTGTCTTCTTGTCTGACGAAAAAACTTTAGAACCATTTTAAACCCCTTTCCCGTGATCCAATCGAGCTTAAACTTTGCAAGCAGACTCGTGGCGACGATCAAGAAGATCTATCAAATTTTCGTTAAAAAAAAAAATTTTTGGATTTTTCAAATTTTGAATGGTCTTTTCATACAACTTATTAAGTTGTATGAAAATATTTCTTGAAAATATTTTTGGAATTATTTTCCCTTTCGTAGCGTCGCCCGACCGAAGCCCAACGCGTAGGTTAAGCGAAAAAAATTGTTGTTGAGAAAGGGAGTATAATAAACACTCGGTTTTTATGGGTTATTTTTTTAAATTAACCTTCACATATTAAAACGGTGAACATGTACGGCAGCACTCGAAATTATTTTTCTTTGGTAATTTGACATTTACATGTCACATTTGCCTTGGACGCTCTAGAGACCAATCTGGGTTCAAAAGCATAACCTTTCTTTCACATTTTCAATAATTATTATGATCATTTGAGGACCTCCCGCAGCCGCGGCCGACCGGGCTTTTTTGACCCACCGGGGATCATTAGCCCGGCGCCCCGTGGGGCCAGTCCGCCCCTGATACGGGACATCACCGTTTTATTTTATTTCAAAATTAACCTTACGATCATTGGAGGCGGCTCGCATCGGAGAAGGCTCGTAATATTTGTCGGTTCTCAAAATCTCGTAATAAAATCGTTATGTCTCTTGCTCGAGGGTCTGAGGATTTTGACTTCGCCATTGTTAATTCTCAACGAGATTTTTCCGTTTGGCTCAATCATAAAAAGCGCGCTCTATCCAGGAGAGTTCGCCCCATCGTCTTGACGATCTGCTGCTGCTCAATCTAATCACTAGGTAGGTACTATTTTTTTATCTTGCATTTTTTGCCTGCCTATTGCGAAACTCTAATACCCTTTACAATGAGCTGATTGAGGCTAAATTTCAACTCCCAAACAATATTTGCTATCTTCTATGATCTCACCTAATCTGTTAGCGATAATATCAAAATTCTTGTTAGTAAATGACATAAATATATAATTAATCATATCCTTTCTTAGCAGCACCTCATATATAACTTGTAAAATGGCACAAATCACTCTTTGAGGGCGGATTGCCTAATTTTAAGAAAAATAAGAAGAGTCCATTGCTTGTTTGTGTCGGCCATTTGTGTTTTTTTGCTCTAAGGGGAGTACTGTTTCGCAATTTCTCTGTCTCTACGATGCAACCTTTCTTTATGTTTATTTTTTGTTTTTAGGATTTTTTACAATGCGTCCTTTGTTCTTTATTTTTATAATTTGCTATTTTCTGTTCCTTTATATTATGTTACTTCCTTTGAAATAAATTCTGGTTCCTTTAACGCACCCCAGAGACTGTGAAGTGATTTGTGTGGTTTCCTCGCCGCGCCTCACGAGTGCCTTTGCTTCGTGTGTGGCGTAGCAAGTGGACTGCTTTAGCATTAAATAATCCCAATCTAGATGGTGAATATGTAGGTCCATATGTGAGATGGGAGACGGGAGATATGGGAGATGCTCGCAGAAAGACCCTGGGTCTATGGTGGATCCCATTTCACTGTCAATTACATTCAAAGGATTACAAGTTTATTTTCAAAACTATCATCGTCAAGACAGCACGCACAAAGGATTCTGTGGTTAATCTTTTACACAACTTTTTTTAGTCTATTCGTCTAGTTTTTCACGGTATTCCCACCTAGCATTTTCAAAACCACATCTCAAAAGATAAGTACATATTTGAATAATTAATGATTGAGTATTGGACTGATTATAATATTAATCAAGCGCGACCACCAAATGCGTTTGGTAATAATTTTAAGAAAAAAAATAAATGTATATAGATTCTAGTTAAAAACCTGGCCACTTTCTAAATGAAACTTCTTCGTGTAATTTTATTGTTATTTATATTATTTATATTATTATTTAATTAAATAAATTATTTTTGAGGACATTATTTGATGTTAATCCCATTGATGTAATAAACTATAGATACGTTACAAGCGTGAAACCTTTGCAACTTAAAAGTAAGGTAAATTGCCTTACTTGCATTCGTTATCGAACGGACCGAAACAAAACGCCGACTACGAAAACTATGCCGAAAAAAGTCCCAGGGAAAAAGGAACAGAGTATCGTACACTATTGTATAGGGATGGGTCGTCCACGTCCGTCCATCGACGAGACGATCAACTAGTTGAATTCGTCAACTAGTTGATCTATTTTCAACTTTATAGATAAAAAAATAAATCTATTATAATTTTGTTTACACCACTTTTTATTGATTTTTTACATGTTTCGGGAACAATGTTCCTTTTATCAGATTGAGCCTTAAAAAAAGTTGACAAATAATACAGATATATTTATTTATTAATAATGTCACCACAAAGTGAAAGGAAGACTTTGAAAGATTTATTCTTCAATAAATTTCTAGATAACATCTCAAATGTAAAGTATTTTTAAATTATGTATTTATTTATAAATTTATAGATAATAAATAAATGTAAAGGTTTTTATCATTTTATTTAACTTGTATTGAAGCGAATGAATTTTTCGTAATCGATTTGAGTTAGTGTAGTGATAGTCCAACGTTTTCCAAAAAATAAGTCAGATATATTGAAAAAATTCAAACTTTGATGTCGCATATCTCCATAAATATTGATATTAGGTCATGATAGCTTTCGACTCATAATCAAGGCAGGAATATAGTCCTGCGAGGTTATTAATGTATTCCATATAACCCTGTACACATGTAATGATATGTACCTAATATATTTTTTTATACACACATTACTGCTTTGTACTTATTTATATTTTTAATTTTTGTATTCATATTTTAATGCTTATACCCAATACTTTCACTGCTTATATATGTAGTTTATATTTATATTTTACTGCTTACACCTGATATTGTTGTGTATACCTACTTCTTTCTTTATTATATATAGAAAGAAGTATATAAAACAATATGTAAAAGCCTATAATGTGCGTAAACAAATACATAATAAAATATTTCTTTTTACATATAATCACAAGTAGCGGTTTTACTTTCCCCGAAACCATATTCCTTCGAACTTCTTTAAATTTTAAAAATTAACGTAATAAAAATAGCCAACGGTTGAGCCGTCGAGCAGCGTCGCGACGAACCGTAGACAGTTGACCATCGTCCCGATGTTTAGATAGAACGTCCGCGACGTCCGCGTAACGAAGTTGATGCGTCAACTAGTTGATCGTCTCGTCGATGGACGGACGTGGACGACCCATCCCTACTATTGTAAGAATGAGTATGTTATTTTAGTCACCGTGACTTCAAATTACCTGCTTTTTCTGTCTACAAGCAGAGCGTTTGTGAAATAAGTATGCCGTGATTTGCTGTCTTTTTCAATGCAATATTTGCTACGTATAAAAGTCGGCTAGTATGGGAATAACGTGTCTATAATATAATACGTCAATGGTGTGATGAATCACCTGTTTCTATAGATTTTTTTTTTATTTTATTTTATTATTTTATTTTGAACTCTGAGATGATTTAAATGCTACGCGGGAAAAAATTGAGCTAAACCCACCTGGCGGAGTATTGGCGCTACAAAAATTTGGGAATGATGAAACGCTAGTATTGGGACGGAGTTAGTAGCGATTGATCGGATATAGGTTACGGGCAGTTACTATTCAATTTTTATAAATCATATTGATCTTGTGGTAAAGCCGTGTTTGGTACAAATGGTTGACGATCGATGCGGTCCGAGCGGTCCGCATGTGCTTCACATAAAAAAGCTGAACATGGATTTCAGGGATTTAGGTCGCGTTTATTGCAGTTTAAGCCGTTAAAAAACCGATTAACGTCTACTCTAAGGTGACGATGATATTGACAGTTCCACGAGGTTTCAGAATTATGGCCTTTTTTGCTGTGGTTTTGAAACCGCTTAAATGTCATTAATCGTGATCTTAAGTGGATTGCCGCGCAAGAGAGATAGCAGAATATGAGCAAAGGCAAGGAAGGCAGGTCCTAATCGGGGGATCGCGAGAGGAAAACGCCCCATAAAATTTTTTATAGGAATTGGCCGTGGAGCACGGATTAAACGTATACGTTGTACCAGAGGGGTGACCTTAACTGAGCGGATAATGATTTATTTTCGTTTCGCGGGAATCGGATAACGTAGGCAGATAGGAAAGTTAACTATAATTCCATTATATTTATCTGTACACTAACGCTCTGTCGAGAAGCGAATAGTGATTCATTTTCGTTTCGCGGGAGTCGGATAACGTAGGCAGATAGGAAATTTAACTATAATTCCATTATATTTATCTGTAGACTGACGCTCTATCGAGGAGCGATTAATGATTCATTTTCGTTTCGCGGGAGTCGAATAACGTAGGCGGGTAGAGAAGTTAACTATAATTCTATTATATTTATCTGTAGACTAACGCTCTTCAGGCTTTTACAACAGATAGGTAATTGTGCAATGACGGTATATACAGTTAGGAAAGAGATAACGATAACGTGTAAGCATATTAATGGCACGACAAGAAAATAATATACTCGAATATAGATACAATATATTAGCTATGTAATCACTACAAACCTGTCCGACGTTAGCGTAGTTTCAACAGGACGGGTAACGTGTATACGATTGGCTATTCTAGCTCAGATTTCGCCGGGTTTGGTAGTAATAACCACAAAACAAAATTGGAACAAGTGTATCTAGATAAGAATATTGTAAATAAAATAATATGAATTTGCGGCCCATATACACATGAAATAAAAGGATAAAGCGTATGGGGGATCTTATAGATGGATGGATAAATGAAACAAATATATATAGGAGTAAATGCAAGTAAAAAGCAAGCATATAAGTACCAAAAACATAGGAGAACATAGTGTGATAGAAATTCGAAGACGGGAGGAACAATAATGTGAAGTGGAACGGATATAGCAAGAGCATGTAATAATGATAAACGTACAAATACAGACAACTACTTGAGACCGATTCGACAGATACTAGCAATCTTTCAACACACCTCTAAGAACATGGTGAGCGGTATATAGTTATCAGCGGAGGCGTCCAGTGCCTTGGCAATGAATGAGCACTGAATTAATCCGACGCCTTGCCTGCGGCACTGGGGGTTTATTTAATTATTTGTTTTATTTGTTTTCATTTATTGGGTTTCTTACAGCCATATAATTAATCAATCTTTGAAGAAAAGACAATAATTGATGCACAGAGTTTTGGGCCAATTACGCGAAAACACATACATACAATCGATAAAAGAATAATAAAAACATGTCCAATAGTGGGTTGTGTGAGTGTGTATCTGTGTGTTTATTTATTTGTTTATTTATTTTGTTTTGGGAAAAAATTAAAAGCAAAACGATCTTAAAAATCTTCCACTGAATTTAAAAATTTAATTTAACTTACATTAATAGTTTATTGTGTTATAGCGAATAGTACTATTCCAGTATTATATTGTTCGAGAATATTCACTGTCTATGTAACATAGTTACTTTGTGGATCAATCTTACTGCCAATAAAAATAATAATAAATGGTTACAAATTATGTTTAAATTCCGCAACGGAGGGAGCTAATACGTCCCTGTGCGCGGAGAGTCGCGGCCAAAAGACAGGATTCATTGGGGACCCACGAG
>JADDOH010012699.1:0-14000 GCA_016648135.1 Agrypnia vestita
CTGTACACATCAAATTATGTTAAACTGTACACACTTATTTGATGTAGCTAAAACGTCTCTTTGAAATCCCACCCCCTTATCAGATTTTATTTTTCGGGAAGTTGATGTAGATAAATGAGTAAGTCTCTGGAATCTGAAACAACCCCTCCCCCCCTGCCACCAAGGATTTGAAAATGTTTGTAGTAGTACACTTTTCAAGAAGCACTTCTTGTAGGTTATTGTAGCAGATGAAGTAAGTAAGTAAGTGTAATGTTTCGGTATCTACTACAAACGTAGCACACACTTTGTATTCTTCAAACTAGTGAACGTGTGCGTGTTGTGGTCTTCATTTTGAAATGTAGTTTTTCCCTTCGCTATAGTGCACCTAACACTACTCTCTTTTTGACACAACCTTTCTCGTTATGAAAATGCTCCGCTCCCATTTATTATTTTTTCGCATTCTCTAATTCTCTAAATATTATTCACCTGCTGCAAGACATTTGATGAGCTGGATATAACGACAAAAATACAGACCATTTCCACAAAATCTCCGTTGGTGATTGGTCCACTGACATTTGTACCGAGACGATGGCAGAGGATGACGGTCATTATGACTCGCAAACCGTATAGCACCCGTAACTCTGTAGCCTTCTCCCTTTGTCCGAGCGACTTCATGCTACTGAAGAGGGAGAAGGCTTTGACCACAGTAGGATACGCCTCATCTGTAAATTTAAAAATATGTTTTCTCCATATTTGATAACTCAAAGATGAGCCACGTAAGCATTTTATAAAAGCTTTTTATTTATTAAGTATGAAATAGCTCACAATTTCAATAACACAACAAAATCTTGAATTATTTTAACTGGAACTCAATTACGAACGACTCCTGCAACAAAATAATTTTAAATCCAAATAGGGGAGACCGTATAGTTATGGGACACTTAAGACATTTTTTCTCTTTGATTGTGTACCTAAATTCCAGGAAATGAAACTGCGCTTTGAAATAAATACCATCTATTCAATCATTTTATAAGTTTTAAAATAAACATTTGTTTTTTTAATATATCAATTAAAGAAATTTGGAAATAAATAAATTGTAATTATAAAGCAAAAAGTACAGTTATTGGACAAATTTTTCGGTTACTGGACACCGAAATTACAGTTATTGGACAAGCAACAAAAATGAAAGAGAATTGCAAGTATAAATTGTTTTCCAAATTAAATCATATAGTTTATCTACTGATTAATCACTGTCGCGTAACAGAAGTTGCCAGGGTGTAAGTTTATTACACAATACATAATGTACAGAATCCGTCCGTACATAGAATACATAATGTACAGAAGCAGTCCGGTGACCGGTGTCGTAGCCTTTAACAGAAATTTGGTTGGGCAGCACTAAAGAAACCAAGCCGTAATGGCGGCCGTTCTATCAGTTAAACTGTCAGACGTTTATTATTAGCTTTTTCAGCTTCGCAAAACTTTAATACTTCATTGGCAATTGTTCTTGCACCATCCCGGACTGTTTAGGATGTTTTGGACATAATTCAGTGTATATTGGTAATCAAGATGTCACAGCTCCCGAGCAAATACAAAATTTTACTGAATGACAGGGCGAGGGGTTACCGCCGGGTGCGGGCGGGGCGGGTTTTAGTTCCAAAGTCGTCGCACGCCAAGTTATTGTGGTCAAGCAATAGTATGTGTAATAATAAAAATGGAGGATAAGTGGTAAAAACAAGAATGTTTAACTGTGCTTACCTTTTGTAGTATTTCGTTGTCGGATGAAGAGGTGACATGCTGTTGCCAGAGCTACAGTGGCCAGGAGTGTTCCCATCACGAGACTGCAAGTTTATGGCGGGTGTTAATTAGGTCAATTTAACAATGAAGTTCTACTAATTATATAAAAGCAATACCTACCATATGACGTTTTCGTTTCCTGGAAGTAGATTACAAAATAAATGGCAATAGTTATTTCGAATAACTTACAAAAAGGCTCCGTAAGTCATCGGTTGAGCGACGTCTGCTTTCTGACAAGCCTTAGGGATGAGGTGCGCCCGGAACTCGTGGCGAGGAGTCACGGACTGCTGGTGGGACTCTGCGATCCTCACCGACTCGCTGCGGAAGTGTTCCTGC
The DNA here is from genome assembly GCA_016648135.1 of Agrypnia vestita. Taxonomy (NCBI): domain Eukaryota; kingdom Metazoa; phylum Arthropoda; class Insecta; order Trichoptera; family Phryganeidae; genus Agrypnia; species Agrypnia vestita. The sequence continues at coordinate 2,110 of JADDOH010012699.1, forward strand.
AGCAGGGCTACCACCTCCGAGGGTGGACAGCTGGCTGGAGTGCAGACAGCCCAAATAGCCAAGTTTCTGCTGTTAATGGCCGAGCTTCCAGCACTCTGAAATTTCGCATAGGTTTTGAAGTTTGAAGAGTTCAAATACTTTAATTTCTCAGCGTGTGTTAGATTCATGCATAATTATCCGCCGTATTAAAAAATAATGTTTGGGGAAGGCTGTGGAAAAACGTTGATGAGATTCAGTTTATCTGTCAAATATATTTATGGTTTATTGTCTTTTGTCTTTTGTCTTTTGTCTTTTGTCTTTTGTCTTTTGTCTTTTGTCTTTTGTCTTTTGTCTTTTGTCTTTTGTCTTTTGTCTTTTGTCTTTTGTCTTTTGTCTTTTGTCTTTTGTCTTTTGTCTTTTGTCTTTTGTCTTTTGTCTTTTGTCTTTTGTCTTTTGTCTTTTTTCTTTTGTCTTTTGTCTTTTGTCTTTTGTCTTTTGTCTTTTGTCTTTTGTCTTTTGTCTTTTGTCTTTTGTCTTTTGTCTTTTGTCTTTTGTATTTTGTCTTTTGTCTTTTGTCTTTTGTCTTTTGTCTTTTGTCTTTTGTCTTTTGTCTTTTGTCTTTTGTCTATTGTCTTTTGTCTTTTGTCTTTTGTCTATTGTCTTTTGTCTTTTGTCTTTTGTCTTTTGTCTTTTGTCTTTTGTCTTTTGTCTTTTGTCTTTTGTCTTTTGTCTTTTGTCTTTTGTCTTTTGTCTTTTGTCTATTGTCTTTTGTCTTTTGTCTTTTGTCTTTTGTCTTTTGTCTTTTGTCTTTTGTCTTTTGTCTTTTGTCTTTTGTCTTTTGTCTTTTGTCTTTTGTCTTTTGTCTATTGTCTATTGTCTATTGTCTATTGTCTATTGTCTATTGTCTATTGTCTATTGTTTATTGTTTATTGTTTATTGTTTATTGTTTATTGTTTATTGTTTATTGTTTATTGTTTATTGTTTATTGTTTATTGTTTATTGTTTATTGTTTATTGTTTATTGTTTAACATAAGTTACTCCACACTAGGTAAAACCTGTTCTGTGGCAGTAGTAACAGTAATAAATAACAGTAGTGAAAAAATAGAAAAGTAAAAATAAATATATAAGCAGAATAACAATTTAGTAGTAGATACAAACACAAGAATACATTAATCTAAAAGAAAAGAAAATATAAATTTAAAGTCAAGATAAAAATTTAAGTAGATAATGCAGGCTAACAATTTAGTAACAGATGCAAACACAAGGATACATGAATCTAAAAGAAAAGAAAATATATATATCTATGGATGTCAATTTCGTACTTCCTTCTTGTCATCCCTTTTGATTTTTACCTTAACATACCGTGGCCTCCGGTGCCGGGTTTTGTGAGTAATAACTATAATTTGTTTAGTTGACAGTCTTGTATTATAAATATTTTGAATTTACCCTATGTGTTATTGTATGCTCACAAGATAAGATAAGCTGAAGCGACGCCTTACTAGGATCGCATATTTCTCAACCAGCCGATTTAATCATTTAAAGCTAAATAGCACGATTTGATGTCTTAAAACCAACCGTCGAGACTTCGGCGTTAATGTGAATAAACTACAATAATTATTTATCTCATATTATCGTCATGTAGCGTAAATTATACTGGATCACCATTTTATCTGCGTCCATGCTTCTTAGACGAGTACAATTACATCTTATACGAGTACAAAATCGACCGAAGTCATGGACATCGAAGACTTCTTCCTGACTTCCTGTTAGAAACACCAGTAGTAAAGAACGTGCTGATAGCAAGCAAGAATCGTGAGAGCGAGAGGACAATTTTCTCGCCGCCTAGCAGATTTATCTGCAATTTGTTTTCCGAGCAAATGGGATGCAGCGATTGACGTTGATGACGACTACGTTCCCGAATGATAATGGTACATAGTATGTTTTGAGTTTGTTTTCTTTCTTATTACAATATACTTTTTGTAAAACGGCGGGTACGTAGGTACCAACCTGCTGGTTAATTGTAACATACATACGTATATGTTGTTATACGCGCTCCCGTGCGGCTGGAAGTCCCGCGGGTAGGCCTGGCGCGGGACGGGCCGCATGGTCACGTTGATCAGGCAGTACTGGCGGGGCGGCCCGCGGCTGCCGTCCTCGGGGAGGACCTCTCCGACGCACTGGTCGAAGTTCCCCAAGTGGAACACGTCGCCGTGGAGAGCCCCGGAGGGCGCTCTGGCGCTGGAGTCCCACACTACATTTTTACACACAAATATCACATCTGTTATTGTTGCTGCATATAGTGAGTCGAAAAAGATCTTTCTGATTATATTTTCATTTAGTTGAGATATATCTTAATACCATGTACATTATCGGATAAAAAAATCTATAAAACACATTAAATGCAATTCGGTACACATACCGAATTGCACATGTACCTATAGGTTATTATGGGTGGATATGTGAACGTTACATTGCGTAAAGTGATCACTTAAAGCAGCCATACGATAGGTCGTAAGCCCTATGAACACACAAAGACTTCAATACCTACTATCCCATAAAAAATCTACCATATATATTGGTTAACGATGTCCCTGTGACAAAAATCCAGTAGGGGAGACCTAGGTGTGACAGAGGAGAGTTGTGACAGAGACGAATTCTCGAAATTTATGGGCGTTAGCGAACTGGTAATACCGCGTATTTACTGCTTTTTTGATGCGTGCTTTGACGCAGTTTGCACCGGCGACTTACTGTGTGTGGTTGTGAGTATACGTCAACTGGGCAAAAAAAATCACGAACAGTAAGTTTTTCGTTAAAATTTCCATTGATTATTATTCATGGTGTATTATGTTTCTGATATTGCGTCGTTTACTCCGATATACTTTATCTATTCAACCTTTATGGCATGATATTGTATTTTAAGTTTCGCCACGTGTTTTGAAGTTAAAAGCAATTATACTGAACATAGCACGAATTTTTGCACCGAGGCGAGTTGCGACAGGCTGTCACAACTCTCCTAGATTGCTTTTTTATCAACTTCTGCTTGACGTGGTAAGTAGGTATATCTATCCTTTTTTGTTTCAGAATGCCTAACAAATATGTTAGAAAGACTAACAGGGGTATGGCTAGTAGAGAAATGTACAATCTAGCAAACGAGGAGGTAGTCTTGAGGGGACTCCACCTAGAAAAGGGAAGAAAACGAATAGACGTCAAATAAAATCTGCTGTGCTTACGGACACACCTGTTAAAGATGCAATTGCTACTATAGAAGCAAATAGAAATATGAAGAACGTAAAAAAGCGTATTTTTAGCGAGGAAAAGAAGAAACTTACAAAGGGAAAAGGAAAGCAAACACACAAAACAAAAAGAGTGAATGACGATGATGATGATTATGATGTTGCGGATTTTTTTTTGCTTATGTTGTCTCGAACCGTTTGGCAACAGCAGATCTAATGAGACTTGGGTCCAGTGCATCGATTGTTGGGGATGGTCGTATGAAGACTGCACTAAAGGAGACTCCAAATACATTTGCCATAATTGTTTATCAGACTACCTAGATCTTGCGGGGAAATTTATGTTTAACTGGATTTTGATCTCATGTTTTATTCCAATATCTATAACTAATTATAACAACATCAATAATTAACATGATGACTGATTAAACATAAGAATAACTTTTTAATTTTTTAAGTTTATAAAAAGTTGACTTTATTATTTTTTATAGTGTCAAAGACTAATTAATGAAGTTATATATTGAACAAAAAAATGTTTTTACAATACAAATATTATTTTCACTAATAGTAATTGTTTTAACTTAATTATGCTCCTTTAAATGACCACATGCATACTTGTCACAACTCACCTTGACCTGTGTCACAACTTACCTCGGTACTAGGCGGGTTGTGACACGCGCAGTTGTTTTAGTTTTTATCGATTTACTCATTGGTTTTTATTTATTTTCTAATTTTTATGTTTATTCTATTTAATGAAAAGAACAAGCTACTAAATGTCGTAGGTTTCGTAGAGGTAATATTATTTTTAGCCGAGATATGTGAGGTAACGTAAAAATTGTCACAACTCTCCTAGGTCTCCCCTACTGTTCTGAAAAACTTGGACAAACTCAAAATATTCCGAATGAAAATACTGGTCTAAAAAGGAGTTTAAAAATTGAAATGATACTTCAGGCGTATTCTAGTGTAATGCTGATAATTCGGAAGAATCTCATCCCACATATAAAGGATACTGCGAAAAAATTCCAATCATAAAAAATCGATTTCTCATTAGCGACATCTAAGGAGAATAAAAAGATTTGGATGCGGGTGGCGCTACGGATTATTACAACACGTATAGGAAACATGTTGTAAAATTAGACTAGAATACGCTTGAAGTATCATTTTTCAATTTTTAAACTCCTTATGTAAATCCAAAAATTTAATAGACGTGGTATTCTATCATGGGTGGAAATGGTGAAAACACCCTAAAACTTTCATACCTACTTTCCCATAAAAAAAATATAATTACGTCTCTGTGAGACGTCTATAATACTTGTTGAATGAAAGGACTATTGGTAGAGCTTTTCGAAAAAATTTACCTGCCAGATGAAGGAAAACCCATTATTACCGCGCTTCCCAGCCAATCACTTCTCGGAGAAGGTGCAGTTAAGGAAACAGCGGCAGGTAGTGAACACAAGTGCGGGATCTTCGTTCGTGCGCAGGTGCCCGGTGTTATAAACATCAACAAATAGAAAAATACATTATCTTTACATAAAGATAATGTATTTTTCTATTTGTTGATGTTTATAACACCGGGCACCTGCGCACGAACGAAGATCCCGTGAATACACATGATGAAGCTGTAAGTAATATAGTTTTTTGTAAATTCAATGTTTTTCTTACCCACATCATGGCCATCGCCGTTAAATTAACTCATAAACTAAAAAAAACGTGACTTGGCTGTTCTTGCAGCTTAAAATTTACAAATCCTTGGCAAACAAAAATGTAGGTTAAAACATCCATGTATTATGGACGTATTATGCAACTTTTTATTTCTACTGTTACTAAACCATAATAATTCTGCAGAAAACATCTAAGGGGATTGAACGTTTTCTATTTCTCAGATAATACTTTTTACTTCATGGTTTATCAAATTCATAGAACATAGAACCCACATAGGAAAAATAAGAACTCTTTTTCGTATATTTAGACATTTTGTAGAATCAAATCTGTAAAATACGTCATTTCTTCGCAAAAATTTTTCTTCTTATGCTTAGGAACATTTAAGAAACATAAAAAACATCTCTACAATGAGCCTTAAATTTAGCCATTAATTAAATTTCGACGTATTAGGTTTTTGTAAGATCAAATTTTTAGAAGCCTTTTTTTCAGTTTAATTTATTTTGGGTTGGATGCTTTCTGCATAACTACATCCTGATTAAGGGTGCAGGAGCAGAAGACGTCCGTGAAAGATCTGACATGATCGTGGCCCCGTTTAAAGCTCCAATAACCGAAGAGATTGTATGGGAAGATGTATGAATGGTGTGCCAGGGTAGAAAAGTGTGTCGTTGTATCCTCTACGTTTTCAGATGTTGTCGTGTTATTATGAACAAAGTCCTATGTGCCAAACCACGCAGTAAAAATTGACCTAGGGATAAAATATATATTTATGAACACTTTGTGGCTTTTTTATTTTATTTATTATTTTAATGTTAGAAAATCTAGGCATTGTTGTGGTTTGCGTAAAAAGAAAATTTTGCCTCATGACGAAATAAATGTATTATTCATTTTTTTTAAACGCGACAGAATTTTGGAGACAAATAATTCGTGAGGAAAATGATGATTTGCAAGTTGAAACAACGACATATTTTTTTAGTTATATCTATGTATAAATAAATGTTATATTTTATAGATATAACAAAATTTTATATATAAATATAATTACTCGATTATATACAGGGGATAGTTATTAATTAAGATAAATTATAGAATAGTGTTCCAGCATATATTTTAAAAAATTTAGAAGAATATCATAGATTTGTATTACCTAATAGGAATATTAACTTGACATATTTTATGATGCGAGTACTTGCGTAAATGGAGGTCTTTCCCCCCCATTCTGAGAATACTAGGATAATTGGTGAGTGTTATTCTAGCACAGCATAGACGGGATATAGATAACAAACCCCGTCAAAAATGCCGTACTTTTACTAAAAACAGCGTCACCTAGCATAGCGTAACATTTTGGTAGCGTTAGTGACGGACATTATTGCATAGAGAAATAAGTTTTTCTTTTCATACATTAGAGAGTACTACCTTTTTTTATATATTATACCTCACCATTATTTGCGTCGTACGGTAATGTTAGTGACGAACATTATTACATAGAGAGTTTGAATCTTTTTTTTATGCCTCATCATTATTTGCGCCATCTGGTAGAGTTAATGACAGTCATTGTTATGTGAGAATTATGTGTTATGATAAGATAGCGGTCAAGACACGATTGCTAGAATAACGCAAACAAATGAGAATAGACTCGTCGTCTGAACTGTGTGGTGATGCCAAAAAGATGAAGAAAAAACCAGATATGCCCTGCGGGTCAGAGTGTTGGACGAGCCTCAGGAATCAGATGGACAAATAATAATGATAATCCTAAGATAAGCTAGTTATCCCAATTATAATAATTTAATTGTCTGTCCGTCCGTTCGTCGTAACTTCGTGTAACTTCCGTATTTTTTTCTTTTTTATCGTAATTTTTTTCTTTTTTCCTTCTTTTTCTTTTCCTTTTTCCGTCATTCCGTCGCTCTTTTTTTCTTCTTTATATTAATTTTTGTTCTTTTCTTTTTTTCCCCTTTATTTTTAAAACTTATTTCTTAGGTACTTGTAACATGTAAAAGTACCGTCATTTCTGACGGGTAACAGCTAGTTTAACCGTAATTATTAATTTTAATTAATTAAAACTTTGTGTAAACCACTAACTTGGAGTAACTTTACACCAATCGGTTTCGATACCGCTGTGTGTAGGGAGACCGAGGTGGGTTAAAACAAAGGTGAGTTTTTCTTATTTGTTTATTTGGAAATATTAACAGATATATGAAAGTGATATATATAAATAAATGAGTGTAAATAGTTAGTAATTCACATATTATCTTATATCCTAAGATATGTCACATAGAAATAATTTTGAAGTAGTACATAGTAATAATATAAGCATGTTAAAATAAAAGACATCAATTGTAAAAGTAGTGAGTACAACATAATAAAGTAAATAACAATATTAAAGTATACGTATTACCTATCTTTATTTATATCTTGCATTGCAGTAATGAATCAATATTCAGTTATTAATCAAGTATTAATTCAATGCTGCGTCGCAGAATTATGTTCACTTGAGATCTTAGGTGGTACTGAGACACATGATAGATATCGATTTCGGTGAAAAAGTCGTTGTAGACTCGGCACATTCTCACTATGGGGGAGCGTAATCCGTAATTGGTACGGGCTACAGGAATGTGGAAGGTGCATGTGTTCTAGTTGCTCTTGCTGGGACGTGGATGTTGATAAGTGATAAAAGGGGTGGACAATTAAATTTAAATGAAACAATGTCGACATCATAATAACTATAAGTGTTTGAATTACTTTCACATTGTTGTTTATATAACTTTCACACACGCACCAATTCGTTATCATGCACCGACGGTGGTTGGCGAGTGGTTGCCCTGCTATAGCGTTTGTGCTCAAAAATCGGACCAAAGTACAATTTTGTTCATTTTTTTAAATTCTGAAATTCTTTTTAATTTTAAATAGTTCGTGATACCTATATGTGTAACCAAACTTTTACTCGAACACCCAAATTTTAAAATATAACTTCATTTTGTTTTAAAATTATGAATTTGTAGGATATTTTTATGATGAAGTACAGAAGTTCGTACTTTTCTTAACCGAGAAACACCTTGGGTCAACCTACCTTATTTGTTTCAACTCTCCTGATTTGTCACAGATCTTTCCATAAATAAATAACCTCTCAGAGCCACTACTTCTGAAAATCCTGAAGCTATGGCAACTTCTTTTGTTGACACAAACAACGTTTCATTAGAAAATAATGGCAATGCTACTAATCTGCTTATCTGATCCCATTGCTTCGACTTTCCGTGCATCATCGATTCTTTTCGGTTCCATTTTTTTTCACTTATTCCAGTATCTAATAGTTTTTTTAATAAGTTTGTCACTATCGCACGTTTTAAGTCTAAAAAGATAGATAAAATTTTCCTTCTCTTGTCTTTCTTCCATTAATTTATTACGCAATTAATAGCTGTTTCTCAGTATTGTTTATCTTTAAATAATGATTGTTGATTATATAAAAGTATATTTTTATCTTCCAGTTATGTAACTAATTGTCTTTTCACTACTAAGTATGAAGGTATTTGCTTAAAGTTTATTATTCTATTATTCTAAAATTCTATTAAAATATTTTACCAATTATCTTCTTATTAATTAATTCAGAATATTTTGAGTTTGTTCAAATCTTTCAGAACAGTACTGGATTTCATATCACATAGAAATTATTAATCAATTAATGTATATTATAGATGTTCACAGAGACGAAACTCTTGTTTTTATGGGAAAGTAGGTATAGAAAGACTTCTGTTCTATGTACACTCAAAAGACTTTGGGTGTACATAGAACTTATGACCTATCGTATGGTTGGCTTAAGTGATCATAAGTCCTATGTACACCCAAAAGACTTCTATACCTACTTTCCCATAATAAACTACAGTTTCGTCTCTGTGAGACGTCTATAACATACATAAATTAATTATTAATTAATATTCTACCATAGTACCTGCGTAATATATGATGTTTATTTCAATAGGAATGCAAAGCATGCGATAAAATAAAATAAATTATATTTGATTAAAAAAATTCTACGGATATTATATTATTATTTTGGGGGCCCCCTTATCTCGAGGCAAAGTCTGAGACAGATCCTATTAAAAAATATAAAAAGAATATATTTAAAAATTAGATTTACATACTTTCATGCGCCCAGAGCGTCTTATTCCTGAGTCCGGAGTACATATCCTGGATGTCCTTCTCGCAGGCAGAGCGGGGGACGCCCTTCGGCTCCGGGAGCCTCCAGGACACGTCCAGGAAGCTCCCGAAAGGACTCGCAGAAACCCTTCCTGAATATGTCCACCAAACCAGCAGTAGCAACGTCAGCATTCCAGTGCTAATTCTGACCATTTTGAGATGTAATCTCAAATATTTCATTCAAAATATACCCAACAAACAAGCACATTACAATCTTGTATTTAATATTAGCAGTGTTTTCCTGGGCACACGTTGCACTAGCGAAAAAATCAGTGAAATATTGTGAGCTCGCTGGTGAAGAAGCTGTTTACTATTTATACGAAGAGACTTTATACTTTTGTGGTTAGTATTATAGCTTTTGATCTTTTAACTATGGTTTGAATCAAGGATAGGCCAATCTACGGTTCGCAGTCTTCAAGAACATTGAATTTGTTTTTTACCTTCGTGGTAGTAGTGGCGTTTAGAGACTAGCTCCTCTGATGCAAATTTGTGTAAGAGAGATGGTGTATCGAATGTGGAAGAGTAATAAGGACATTGTGTATACTGTTTATTTACATTTGTATTACAATTATTCTAATTTACTACTTTTGGCAATGTCGGGCCAAAATAATAAAAACTCTAGAGAATAACAAAAGCGTGGTAATAATAAAAACTAAATCGGCGCGGGCCACGGAATGAAATTCGGCCTCGCAGTTGCGCGCTTCCTGTTCTGATGTTGCCAGTTCATGACGTCTGGCGGTTTTTCAGAAGAGAACATATTTTGCTAGGCCCAGCGGTCTGCTATGGCTGATGAAGACATCTAAAGATGGAATTAACAAAACTCTTAAAATAAACCAATCCCTAATCTAATTTTGCATCCTCTATGCAGGGCCACATGAATTTTAGGGATAAATGGTGGTTCGTGAAGTAAAAAAGTGTTTGACCTTTTATAAACTGGACGTTAATCCAATACGGAAATTGGTCAAGTATAGATAATCTGTTGATTACTGTGAGACATACAACGAATCATATTGTTGACGTAAGTAAGCTCAATGTATTAATTTATTAATAGAAACAGCGAACTTCAACGTTTAGAGGATCCCCTAGGATCCTGCAATGAGACTATGTTAGTGTCAGAGACTTTAGTGCCTGTGCCAATTTTTTTTTTTTCTGGGTTGTGACTTTTCGGATCCCATTGCAGGATCCATCAGTAGGGCTGATGTGTTGTGAGTGTTGTGATTTAGTATGAGTCGAAAATATCCATGCAAGAGTGTCTTAATGCCAATTGTTATGGAGATACAAGCGACGTCAAGATTGCATTTTTTTTAAATATTACTGATTTATTTTCTTTAAAACGTATGGACAAAAATTAAAATAACTTGTATCGAATATTGATTCGCTTTAATACGAGTTTATCATTTTCTTTGACTTGAAGTGAGGCGAATAAATTTTTAATTTTTGATATAAGGTATTTTAACTGTAGTTTAAAATAATACAAAATATTGAACCAGAATATTGAGAAAAAAAACGTATGCTTTAATGCCTTTTATCTTCATTTATTATCATCATTCATTGAACATTTTCGATCCATAATTAGGCAAGAATCTACTTGCAAAGTATTCTGAAATAGCTATTTTATACCAGTAAATAAAAAGGTGTAAATAACGAGCTAGGCGTCTTAAAGTTGAATAACATATACATCAGCAATCGGCCCATAGAAGAAAATCTCTTGAGATCGAATCAATAGTGATAGTGATGAACTACTCATTGTCTTTTGTGTACTTTCCTACTTCATTTACGGACCACTACGGAAGATCTACAGAAAGCAGATACAATATGTGCCGATGCCAATCCATACTAGGATATGCCTAAGGGAGTGCCACAAGAAATATTTTAGTTATTTATACAGGGTTATCTGGAAAACATTAATAACCTCGCAAGACCATATTACTGGCATCATAAACAACAACTTTTGTTCTACGACTTTTAATAATTCCTTAGCTTTTACTTCCATAAAAAAATAAGAAATTTTAGTTAACCACTCTAAATTGTAATAAATTTCTCTACGCGCGGAAGTATAAAAAAGCGAAAACAGTGCACGTACGTGTGGTGCAAAACAAGGGGTAGGGGGAGGGGGCGGGGTGCGTTTTAGGGATGATCGATATTAGAAAAACATCGATGTTGACATCGATGTTAACATCGATTCCAAAGTATCGATATGAGATAAATATCGAAGGAAAAACATCGATGTCCGAAAAAATCGATGTTTTGGGGAGCAAAATAAACAATATATTTTTTTTTTTTTATGTATTTGAAAAAAGTAGGTATTTAGGAAAAGCACAAAAAATTAACAGTCCCAGTATTTTTAAGGTACACTTTGCAAAAAAAGTAGTTTTGTCAGAAGTGTTCCTATTAATCTATTTCTCTGTTGGTATAGATGTTGACCAGCTTTTGAAAAAAGTCTTTTTCTAGTCTTAGTTATATTATAGTATGCAAATAGAAAGTACAAGTTTACAGGACAGAGTAAGGATTTACGATAGAATAAGGATTTACGATACCTGTTATTTCGTTTTGGAAGTTTCATTCTTTTAACTTTAAAAAAATCAGTCTTCTAACACTCGCTTCCGCTATACATTCACAAGAAGAACGATTATAATTTTAAAAATCACGTCAATTGATTGAAGTTGACAGATTTTTTCTTAATGGCTTAGAGTGTATCGATGTTTAGATATTATTCTCATAACATCGATGTGTCGATATTATCGAGGACTTAACATCGATGTTAAAACATCGATGTTTTCCCGCTAAACATCGATGTTTATCCATTATCGATGAATATCGATCATCCCTAGT
>JADDOH010012700.1:0-12089 GCA_016648135.1 Agrypnia vestita
GTAATTGAAAACAATTCAATAATCTTTTTTTATATTTTTGATGTTTATAGTGTTAACTTTGTGGTTGAACATAAGATTTAATTTGAGGAAACTAACAAATTTTGTATAAACCATACTGATAATTAGTGTGCTTTATGCAAAGTTTGTAGTTTTCACAAATTACATGAAAGATAAATTAGGTTCTATGGCTGGTTTAGGCTGCAGAGCCAAATGCCAAGTCACACAAAAAGTTTGTGAGTATAAGATACACAAGAATGAAATGAACATGGTCTGGCATGATGCCAAGATTAGATAGAATCTGAAGTATCCACACTAGAGAGAACTTCAAGGTGCACAATGCCGAGAAGCAAATATTGCAAGGTTGGTATGTGGTAGCATGGGTATACGATGCGCAGGCCAGATGATCAACTCACCAAAGAAATGACGAGGGAGATGAAAGATAATTGTACAGAAGGTGACATTTCTAAATTTCAAGACTATAAAATATATTTGTTCCTGCACACTGCCTTAAATTGTTAAATAAAATGTTTAAATTAAGAACTGTAAGGATTTTCTATACTGGGATCAAAACACAAACCTATGGTAGAAGGATTTTTAGCTTTCCCTCTATAGAAAACGGAATCATACAACACCATGGGTGGATTTACATATTATATTTTTAGTGTATGAAATGGAGAAAAAAAAGAGTACTTTGTACGTTGTAAGAACAATAGTAGTTATAGAAACACAGTGACATTCTAAAAAGTATTTAATATTTGAAGGAACTAATTTAGAGATATTTATTTATTTTATTTCTACGGTTTACACCTATTACAATAAAATAAGAATCTTATACATATCTAGATAACAGTGCACATTATATATGTAAATAATATCCGCATGCATGATCATTTACAAATGTATACATACATACATACATATGAAATTTATAACACATTATCTTTTGTAATAATTGTTGTATTGTTGTTTCTTTGTTTGCTTGGGGGTTTGATTATACTGGAATAATGCGTATGTAAAATGTACCTTAAATAGATGCAAGGAGAACATTCTTCTGCACTGATCCAACCCCCTCTCATAAAAATGAGGTTTTGTTCATCTCTTTACAAATTAATACTCTGTGACAGAATGTTAAAAAAAAACATATTTTTGCTAAGTACATAAATCACACAAATGAGGTAAAGAAAATTATATAGCGTATTTGTATCAGTATGAACAAAGACATGTATTCATATATGTATAAACAAAGTTTAATCAAATAAATTAACAGTAAAATGTTCGTTAAGGAGATTTCGGTAACGACTTAAGTTAATGTTGAGAATATATGCAATTTGCACATACTCGTTTCCTAGGATGGAAAGTCTGTTGATCGTGGAGTATTTTTGGTGAGATGTGATGCAATTGTTGCAGTGAAAGAATGTTATGCTATTAAGATACGTTATTATAGCAATTAAAAAGATATTAAGAAAGAATGTAAAGCTGATCTTAATGTAGCAATAGAATGAAAAAAGGGTTGCTCACATGGTTTGGGCATTTTGAGCGAATGAATGAAGAAAGAATGGTAAGGAAAATATATGATGTAAGTGTTGACAGTACCAGAAAGACCGATAAAGAAAAACCGCGGAAGACGCGGCATGAGCAGATTAACCAGTTACTGGAGGATGATCCTGTTAGGAGCCTCAATAGTCGTCGTGCTTGTATGCAAAGATGTATGATATGTATGAAGAATGAAAGTCAGGACAGAAGGGTATGGCGTTCTATCATCTCTGCGGAGGACCAGCTTGATGGTAAGTAATATTAAATTTCATAAATATGTTATCTATAGTTAAGGCGATCGTCTGGTAGTGCGAAAGAAATTCATCATAGCTTTTTTGCATTTTTATCACATTTTAGTGTGGAAAGGTATAAAATTTAATTTTTTTTATTAGGTTCCATATACATATTTAAAAAAATAAACCTTTCTAAAATGACAGACTAAATTAATCAATAAATTACGAAACCAACAATGTTTTGGAAATGAAGAAAATTGCTTCACTTGTGGGCTTTATGGACTGTATGGAAGTTTCTTTCTCAATAATATTAAAAAGTGAACAATTATCTGTATTTAACCTGTTGTAGGGCCATGATGTATATATGTATACATATGCCTTCTGAATGCACGACTTGGGCACGAAACGGGTTAATAAAAATTATTTTCAAATTGATCAGTTGGTTTTCTTACAGTTTATGTTTTAAAAATAATTGGTTCTTTTGCTCAATTTTTTAACCATTTTTAAATAACTGACAACTTTTTAACATCAATAAATTAAAATAATGAATATTATTTTAACTTAAAAATTCATAGCCTTAGTCAATATTCTTTATTTCTGCTGCTTAATCTTATATTGTATTTGTGTTTTAAATACTTAAATAAAAATAAACGATGTTCCACAACAATTTGAACTTCATTCACCTTGAAATTAAATATTATCTAAAAAAATATTTTTACAGAGTAATTGGACACAGCAACTTCATTTCAAGAAATTAGTAGATTGTGTAAAAATAAGATATATACAATATTAATTAATGCGGGGTGAGTGATTCAAAGAAAGTAAACAATTGAAAAGCAACCTGATGAAGGTACGCATATAAGCATCTCCGAATACATTTTTGAATTTCATGACACAAAGGTATTTTATTTTATCTTATTTATTCATGGGAAACTAACAGTAAATACAAAATTATTATTACATGATTATTACATAGAATAGAGACCATCTTACAAGTTTCCACAGAGTTAACATGTTATATATTCATATGGCAACAATAACTTCAGTTATACAAAAAAAAAAACAAGAGGGAAAATTTTTAAGTTACGAACAAAGAATTAAAGGTAAAAGGGGAATCAGAAATGGATAGGAAAGGACAGATCTACTTAGTAAGAAGGGGAAGAGATAAGAAGAAAAAGATATATAGTATAAAGATATCTGATAAATACATCTGCATATACATACATATATGAGGTCTGGACAAAAGAAAAAAGATGAATTAAAGAAAGATGCAAGATAAAAGTTACATATGTGAAGTCTGGATAAAAGAAAGAAGATAGATTAAAAAAGAGAAAAAAAAAGTTTTATGACTGAGGTGAATATCCAAAAGTTTTAAATTCATAGATTGATGAATTGAAGAGATCCAAGTCGCTGAATATGAACAAATTAGACGAGCGATATATAAAAGAGTTTTGTCGGATTTTGTATGATGGCATATGAACTTGATACAATTACGATGGAATGTAAAAGAGGTCAATATGTAATGTTAAAAAATTAAAATTATAAATAACGATTCAATTTAAAGTGTATTATGTTAGGGGAAAATTAAACAGATTGCACAGCTGACCAACTGTCAAATCAATGTTGCAGCTGCGAAATAATTTATTTCCCTGATTGTGATGGAAGAAATGTGCAGGGATGGTTCTTACTTCAAAAACGTATACAAATTCATTTACCACAGCAAATATGCAAAATTTTGCATCAAAACATAGATTAATTTAATACATCTGATGCGTCCGCGACCTGCATGTGACGTTCCGCATCGCGTCCTTTTTAAATTAGAATATAAGTTTTATTTTAAAATAGGTTTAGGTAATTTTAAATTTCGCGCGGCACCACGGGTTGCCACCCCGCACCGCCAGGGGTTGATAGGGTGCCATTGCGGGTGGGGGAGGCTACCCCCCTCCCCCGCATACACAGAGAGTCGAAGCCGGCAGGCCAAGAACGCCCCCTTGTCCAGTTCCGACCGCGGCCGACGAAGCAGCCTGCGCTGCGCGGGCTCCTGCCCGCGGCAGCCCCTGCGCTCTAGCCGCTGCCACATGTTTTCCGCCACCGACGCCAACGCGGGTCGGCGCCATCAGCGTCGCTTGAAGAGAAGGCGGCTTGCAGCGCCTCGGACCATCCAGGCGATGGCCGCTTCACCACGGCGGGCTCCCGAGGAAGGCCTGACGCTTTTCTGCAGCTCGGCCCCAGCAGCGACCGGAGGGGACCGACGTGCTTCCGCGGCCTGGACCACGTGCGCTTCCCGCGGGTTACCGAGACTCCGGCCAGATGCCTCCAGCCGATCGTGGATCCCGCCGCCGGACGCGCCAGGTCTGGACCACGCGGCGAGCCACCCGCGGCATCCAGATGGCGGCCACGAGGGCCTCTGATAGTGGACACGTGTTTTAGTGTGTTGTGATTTTTTTTGTTTGAACAGAATGTGAAAGGACAGGACGGACTTCTGTGACGGTCGAACTGCTGGCGTTTAGGTTAGGATTAGTTATAAAATTAGTAATAGTGCTTTAGAACGTAAGGTTTAACCGTTTTTTTTTCATTTGTAATAAATGTATATAAACCCGCCGCAGTGTTTGAAATTCCCGCTCCACCTTCCTTGACAAGGCATCTTATTGATAGACGGAGACGAATTAATAAAACCGCCCTATCAAATTCTATTACGTTGTATATTACATATTACATCAATATCAAACATAATAGAATTTGATAGGGCGGTTTTATTAATTCGTCTCCGTCTATCAATAAGATGCCTTGTCAAGGAAGGTGGAGCGGGAATTTCAAACACTGCGGCGGGTTTATATACATTTATTACAAATGAAAAAAAACGGTTAAACCTTTTCTTGCAGCGGGACGTATATCTCTAACCCCGATTAAACAATAGAAAGAACATCTTGGCCAAATGCGAACACATGGGATAACGGTTTAGAAAGCTGCGTTTGTTAGAGAAGTCGCCATTGTTTTGGGCAAGACATTTTTTAGAAAAACAAGATAATAATTCCGAAAGTCGTCGCAGTAAACTTACTATTGTCCTCGACAGACAATAGAGATGTTTTAGAAAGCGCTGACATACCGATCCCCCACATGGCGACGCGATCCGCGAGATGTAGGATCGTATAATTATTAATATAAGGGCGCGAAGATCCCGCAACGCACGACCAGGCGGTCATTATCAATAAAGATAACAGGGGTCAATCAATTAAGAAGGTAGAGGCCGAATTAGAAATTGAGGCAAAGTGGTGAATCATAATATCAATGTAATATGTACCTAATTAAGTAGCAACTGATATGTTTAATTTAAGTAAGGTAATGATAATTTAGATAACCCAGGCCACCTCTGCAGGTGGAGGTTACTCGTTTTATATGTAGCTAAGGACCGAAATGAACGGGACATTGCAATTTGAAATGATAACGAGATCATCCCGAATTAATCTAACTTGTGGCAAATAATAAAAAATGTATTGATCGGAATAAAAGGAAAAAAACTTGATTGTATATAATATATAACGTAATAGAATATTATCTCGAAAAAAAAAATGTAACACGGTTGAAGAGATATAAGATTCCGACTTTTTAGGCTTTTGAAATCTGTCTGCAGAAGGAATTTTAGCACACGGGGTTGAAACAAAATAGTTTAATTAATTGCAAATAAGTAAATGCCGTGTTGGAATAAACATTGATATTACTTTAGATCGAGGCTTTCATGTCTTATGTTTTCATGTATTACACCTAGTTGAATAATGTTAATTTGTGAGTTTTAATTATTTTTAAGAATAATGTTAATTTGTCATTAGTTATTCAAGCCCCCAATATTGTATTTTTTTTTTCATACAAATTTGTAGGTTGTAGGTATATAACCTATCTGTAAACATGCAATTATTGTTTTGATTACTCGTTTAAGCAATATAATTTGTCGGTCTATTTTTAAAATAGTTGTTTTAATCTAGTAATAATAAAGCTCAAAATAATTCTTGTTTGGAAAATTTTCAATTGTCTGCCTGGTGGAATGTGGCTTATATAATTTTTTAGTGTTCTCTATTTTTATTCTTTTCTTATATTCTTATACCAGGGGTGGAAGAAAGCTGATTTGATAAGATAATGATTAGTATAATGAAAGTCCTAAAAAAATGTTTTGCATTCAATCCAGCTTACATATTGAAGTAAGAGTTTTCATTATTTAGGTGTAAATAATGTTACATTAATTAATTTACGCCAAGTTTTCTTAATTTTTCTTCTAGTAATAAGGTTTAACATAATTTCTTGAAAAAAAAAGTGTTTATCGAATTTGATTATGTTAGTATATGTAAGCATTCCTTTCGGGAAAGTGGCGTTGATGCAAACTCAGGTACTTTGTAATCCCAAAAGAAATTACAAAGATGTATACAGAACATTAACATTAGGGGACCCGCTTGAAGCATGTATCCCATGTAAATAAGTTTTTATGTTAATTGATTCACTAAGAAATGCCACGATGTCTGTATAATTTTAGCCCTTTGTTTTGTATCTCTATGTCACATATTGACAAATATGTTTGGTCCAACTAAGAAGTACGATAGCTTGTTTTATTTAAGCTAAAATTAAAAATAAAACTAAGTATCAAGTACATGTTGTCATTGTTAAAGAAAAAAAATTAAAAAGAAAAATAAAGGAAGAGAATATGCGGAGTGGTAAATTTTAAATGCCGTCCGGTGTATCATATATAAAAGAAAAACAAATAATAATGATTTTGTGGAGGTATCGAAGATAATCAATGTAAAATGATAAGGGTTGACCTGTAATGTTGTAATGTATAAATAACGTTAAATATTGGGAGGCCTACTGTAAGAATCAAACCGACGACTTAATGATAAGATTAATATTGTAATGCATACTCAAGGAATTTTACTGTGATCTAATGAAACCCTGCGTCAATCCCATGTAATTAGTCAATAATGGTAGAAATAACTGCTCGATAAAAATATGTCTGGCGTGTCGATTTAATTAAGTATGTATATGTAAGCAGTTTTATTTTTGGGTAATGTTGGGTAAAGTGTTGATGCGGATTTGTGTTTTCAATTTTCCGCCTTTGCCAATTTGTACTGTAGTATTTTCCTTAAGTTTAATTCATTTTGCAATGTGTTTTGGTGACGGGATAGGGATATGAACAGTGAACAAAGCGTTCGTGAAATAACAAAGTGTTTAGGCCTACATACCAGAAAAGCATCGAGATTAGCCGCAAACTGGGAGAACAATAGGGGGCGGAACGGAGGCAACATTGGGTTCAGTAACCAATAGCGTCAATCGGGACCTAGGAGGGATCGTGAGAGACGAATGGACGATGGAGGCGGGCATCGAAGGAGCCAATCGGCGGAAGACCAGCTGGAGGCTTCCCCTCGAGCCCCCGCGACCACACCCTGGGTCGCCGGAGAGAGAATATAAGGCGAAACCAGCCGCCAAGTTAGCAGTCGAGTTGAGGAGTTGAAGTTGAGTCGAGAGAAGTCGAGTTGAGGAGTTGAAGTTGGAGTTAGGAGTTGAAGTTAGAAGCTGAAGGTGGAGAGACCAGGAACTCTAGCCTGACCCGTAAAATCGGTCCGGCCGAATACCCTGGTAACTCTCGAAGAAAGTAAGTCCGAACGGTAGCGACCACCGAATCGGCATCGCGACGCCAGAAACGACGTATCAGAAACCGCGACGCACAGTGTACCGCCGCGACGCCCAGTGACAAAAGAAGCGACGTCTCGCTACCGACCGCCACGACGCCGACGTCAGAAGCCGCCGACGTAGCCTACACAGTCAGAGGACGACGCCGACGCCAGAAGCCGCCGCCCACCACGAAGCAGCACGAAGAAGACACTTGCCGAACTCTCCGAAACAGGTTACCCCGATCTAAAGACTTTTTCTCCGCCCACCTGGTTCTACCGAAGTGTTAATTTAATCTCGTCACCATTCATTTTAGCAGTAAGATCAGATTTTTTATGTGTTTTGCCTTTTTCTTTCTTTGTTTATAATTTTGTCCTCTCCCTCTAAATTAGGGTTCATGTAATTTTTAATTTAGTAACCACTTTGCTGCGTCGTATGTAAGTTAGGATTAATGTTTCATGTAATTTAATTTGCTACAGTGCCCAATATAGAGACTTGTAAAATTGTTTCGATTTCATTATTTTTCTATCCCTTCACCCGCCTCGAGATATCAGTGTCCTAGTCAGTCACCTGACGTTTTGATTGTACCTAGGGGAGGGCGTAACCGCCGGCAAACGTAGATCTGAGATCTCCCGGCCGGTTCACTACACCGTGATTTTATATCACCTCTGGCACCTCATACCTTACCCCCCCCGACTCCGGTATATCAAGTGGCCCCACGTGGGCGCCAATTGATATGAACGCGCATCAATCAATCAGGATTGATAGCCGCGAGACGCTTCGCGTCCTTTCTATATCAAGATTAAAATGCACTTGCCAAGGGAGGGGGAGCGGGAAATTTAAAAACACCAACCACCAATATTTAAATATTTAAACGATTTATTTAATTAAAACACATTTTTATCTTTAGACTTATCAACTAAAAAAAATATCACTAACCTAAAACTAATCCTAGCCTAAACGCAAGCAGTCCTGATTTCGCGAGAATCTACCTTGTCCTTATCACATACCACAACAAAAACATATCGTTCACAATGCACGTATTCACTATTCGCGGCCCTCATAGCCGCGGTCGTGGTTGCCGCGGGTGGCTCCTCTTGCTACGAGCGCGGGATCCGCGAGCCGCGCGCGTCTTGCCGCGTCTGTCGCGGGATCCGCGCCGTCATCTGGCGGGGGCGCGGTGTCCTATCCCAGGCCACGCGCTCTGTCCCGCCGATCGTCGCCGCTGCGTTGCATCGTCGGGAGACATCTGGTCTTCCTCCTGGATCTCCTCGTGGAGGACCGGCCGCCATCCGAGGCAAGGCGGCCATCCTCGTCGTCGCGTCTTCTTCTCTGCGGAAAATGTCGCGGCCACACAAAACAAGTGGCGTCTTGGGCGGGAGATTCGCCCCCGTAAGAAAAGGCCGACCCGCACTCGGCCGGGTATTGTGTCGAACAACCCTCGGCCGCAGCCCGCGCCGAGGCACATCGCTCCCCCTGGAGCCGCTCCCCGCGCACCCCTTCTCCCCTCTCCTGCTCCGTATTCGGGGCTTGCGAAATTGGCGCGCAAATCTCGTAAATCAAATACACAGTAGGCAATGTTCGATCTTCCTACGTGCGTTATTATATCTAGTGCTAGCTACGAAATAATACTTACATTATAACAAATCTTATTCGAACCTAACATTATCTAACTCTAAAATAATAATTTTACTCTAGGGTAACAATATAATCTTTAACGCCGCCAAACAGGGATGCGTCTTTTGCTCGCATCTGTTTTGACGGCCCAAAAAAAAAAAGGTCAACTTAAGGACGGAATTCCTAGAATAAAGCGATCTCGGAGCGGCACAAATTAACGCGGTTATATCACCCGCCTCCCGCCTGTTTTGACGCGTCCGTATCGCGTCATTCTTGGAATTAAAATCTATTTACCATCGATAATCAACATAAACGACTGGTAACGAAAAATTCAAAAACAAAACTCGCGTTCGAGCGGGAAAAATTACTTTAAATACGCGCGTCCCCGAGTTAATGTGTACCCTACTATACAGTTCGTCTTTCTAATCGTCTACGCAATTCTCTTCCGTCCTCATAGGGAAGAGAATTCGTCTCCTGTATACGTTTGTATACCCCGTAACCCGTTGATTCCATGTTGGTCCCGTCGCCAACACATGGACATCGTCTTCGCTTCGACCCCTGCGTGGGTAAGCATCTCTTTCATCTTCGCTTCGTTTCGCTTCGCTTCGCTCGTTTGCAACCTCGTTGCGTCAGTTCCGTGTCAACGCCATTATGACACCGGAACAAATTCCTTCCCGACGACTGTATAGTTCAGTACACAAAATACTACCGAAAAAATCTATATTCCCGTCTCGATAACCCCCTCGTACGAAATAGCAATTACCCAAAAAAAATTAAATCGCGTCCGCGATCACAATACAAATTAACTAAATATCCGGCGAAATAATACCGACATCGGGCCGCATCACAAACACAATAGACGCCGCACTGGCGGTCTATTCGCCGTTCTCACTCACGATTGCAAAACCCGAAGTCGCGAAATAACCCACTATAAAATTGAAACGTTCGGCAACGAAAAAAAAACAAACACGATCTTAATCTTTACCGTTAGGCGCCACGAATTTATTATTTTTTTACTGTACGACCGCATTCTCATAATTTAGTCGATACACGAATAAAAAAAATTCGAAAAAAAATTCACCGAGCTTCCGATTCATTTAAAAAAACCGCGCATCGCTCCGTTTCCCTTGGCAACTCGCGCATTTTTTTTTCGATCTCAGGGCAGATCCGTTGGAAATCCATTTTTCCAATCCTTTTCTACTTTCGTAGAAAAGAAGCCATCACGCTTGGGCGACAATTGATAGGGCGGTTTTATTAATTCGTCTCCGTCTATCAATAAGATGCCTTGTCAAGGAAGGTGGAGCGGGAATTTCAAACACTGCGGCGGGTTTATATACATTTATTACAAATGAAAAAAAACGGTTAAACCTTACGTTCTAAAGCACTATTACTAATTTTATAACTAATCCTAACCTAAACGCCAGCAGTTCGACCGTCACAGAAGTCCGTCCTGTCCTTTCACATTCTGTTCAAACAAAAAAAATCACAACACACTAAAACACGTGTCCACTATCAGAGGCCCTCGTGGCCGCCATCTGGATGCCGCGGGTGGCTCGCCGCGTGGTCCAGACCTGGCGCGTCCGGCGGCGGGATCCACGATCGGCTGGAGGCATCTGGCCGGAGTCTCGGTAACCCGCGGGAAGCGCACGTGGTCCAGGCCGCGGAAGCACGTCGGTCCCCTCCGGTCACTGCTGGGCCGAGCTGCAGAAAAGCGTCAGGCCTTCCTCGGGAGCCCGCCGTGGTGAAGCGGCCATCGCCTGGATGGTCCGAGGCGCTGCAAGCCGCCTTCTCTTCAAGCGACGCTGATGGCGCCGACCCGCGTTGGCGTCGGTGGCGGAAAACATGTGGCAGCGGCTAGAGCGCAGGGGCTGCCGCGGGCAGGAGCCCGCGCAGCGCAGGCTGCTTCGTCGGCCGCGGTCGGAACTGGACAAGGGGGCGTTCTTGGCCTGCCGGCTTCGACTCTCTGTGTATGCGGGGGAGGGGGGTAGCCTCCCCCACCCGCAATGGCACCCTATCAACCCCTGGCGGTGCGGGGTGGCAACCCGTGGTGCCGCGCGAAATTTAAAATTACCTAAACCTATTTTAAAATAAAACTTATATTCTAATTTAAAAAGGACGCGATACGGACACGTCACAAAAAGGGGGGGGCATTTGATGCGTCCGCGACCTGCATGTGACGTTCCGCATCGCGTCCTTTTTAAATTAGAATATAAGTTTTATTTTAAAATAGGTTTAGGTAATTTTAAATTTCGCGCGGCACCACGGGTTGCCACCCCGCACCGCCAGGGGTTGATAGGGTGCCATTGCGGGTGGGGGAGGCTACCCCCCTCCCCCGCATACACAGAGAGTCGAAGCCGGCGGGCCAAGAACGCCCCCTTGTCCAGTTCCGACCGCGGTCGACGAAGCAGCCTGCGCTGCGCGGGCTCCTGCCCGCGGCAGCCCCTGCGCTCTAGCCGCTGCCACATGTTTTCCGCCACCGACGCCAACGCGGGTCGGCGCCATCAGCGTCGCTTGAAGAGAAGGCGGCTGCAGCGCCTCGGACCATCCAGGCGATGGCCGCTTCACCACGGCGGGCTCCCGAGGAAGGCCTGACGCTTTTCTGCAGCTCGGCCCCAGCAGCGACCGGAGGGGACCGACGTGCTTCCGCGGCCTGGACCACGTGCGCTTCCCGCGGGTTACCGAGACTCCGGCCAGATGCCTCCAGCCGATCGTGGATCCCGCCGCCGGACGCGCCAGGTCTGGACCACGCGGCGAGCCACCCGCGGCATCCAGATGGCGGCCACGAGGGCCTCTGATAGTGGACACGTGTTTTAGTGTGTTGTGATTTTTTTTGTTTGAACAGAATGTGAAAGGACAGGACGGACTTCTGTGACGGTCGAACTGCTGGCGTTTAGGTTAGGATTAGTTATAAAATTAGTAATAGTGCTTTAGAACGTAAGGTTTAATTTTTTTTTTCATTTGTAATAAATGTATATAAACCCGCCGCAGTGTTTGAAATTCCCGCTCCACCTTCCTTGACAAGGCATCTTATTGATAGACGGAGACGAATTAATA
>JADDOH010012701.1:0-29298 GCA_016648135.1 Agrypnia vestita
TAGAGGGGGCGGGGTCTAAAGTGGGTGTTACCACATCTCTTGTGAATGCTACATTGAACGAAGGGCTATATGAAAAAATTAATTTGGTTATTAATGAGAGATACTCTATTATTCACCGCCTCCCTAATATAAAAAATTTCTAAATTATTCAATTTTAAACCTTTATTATTAGTATTTAATATTTTCACCCCTATTTTTGGGTCAAGTTTATGATTATTTTCTATGATTGGCAAATTCTGAAATGTTGTTGTTATTAAGACACCTCATATGTTGCCCCCTCTCACTCTCTCTCGTTAGATCCGTGAATTGTTCAGTAGTTCAATGGTTCATAATCAGTGCATGCTTATCTTTGACAAGATTAACACGCATGTGAACAATAGTGGTCATAGTTTGACAATATTATGGTTGGGGTGTAAGTGTTGGTCCTGACGAAGAGACTGGTACGTCTCGAAACCGGTAGACCGTAAATCTGGTAGTGGTTTTTACTAAGTTTACTAACATTCTTTTATTATGTCTAACCATAAAGTTAATGCTTTAAATATTAATAAAAGACAGCTTTGCTTACCAGATTGCCTTGTGACGCTCATCGGGAAAATCTAAACCCGCAAACTTCGATCATGAACTAGAGACATAAATATGTGAATATATGAGGGTATAAAAGCAAGGGCGGCAATATTCCATAGAGGTGTTCCTGAGATAAGTAATGAAAATGGATATCGGTACTATACTTTTTTATGTTTAAGTAGTCATCCACGTCAATGTGAGTGCAAGCGGCGCGGAGAACCATCCACACAAAACCGCTCCACTGTCAATAATACAAGAAATAGAATGAGACATAATGCAAGATATTTTTTCTAAGATAACGAGTATACGTGAATGTATTAACTTACAAAAAGACTTAGATGCGTTAGTGGACTGGACTGAGGAGAAAAATCTGCATTTTAATATAAAAAAGTGTGCATGTCTTACTTATCTCTTAAAAGACTGTGCTAAAAAAAACTTTGAGGACGGTGGAGTAACACAGCGTTACCTGATTAAAAATCGGCATAGTTTTTAATATGTGATAAAATATACATTAATACGATACAGATAAGACTTTTAAAAGGTCCCTTCATATAATTATGTAAGGTAAACATACATATTTGCATTATTTTAGTAAATTATTATAAAAGTATGGCAACTGAATACAACGAAGCGGTCGCCAGCTCGCTTCAGTCGCCTGCACTCCGTCTTTGTCTAACACATGTTACCCGACTCTACCGTACTCTTTCTATATTGTTTTGCTTTCGCCGAAACCCAAGCAACCGCCATCTCTGTCCTACATGAAATGTATGGTATTATAGTGCTCTTTTTTGCTCGATTTAACTGCGATGTACAATATTCTGCTCTCTCTTGCACACTGGCCGAAAATACGAGAGTAATGAATAAATATTATTTAATTAAAAAATACGTACATTCCTAACAGTTTAATTTAGTAATTTTGGTGTGAAAATGTCTATTCGATGATTACAAAAAATGTGACGATTTAGTTTTCGTAAATAAGGTAGATATTTCATATTTTGTATGACAGGTAGACCTACGTTACATCACCGACACACAGGAGTTATAGTCGTTCAGTAACACCAATAAAGTTCGATTATACGATCAATAGAGAAAACATTTCAAGCGTTGCTGAGATCAAGGATCTCGGTATTGTCTTTGATGCCAGACTGACTTTCTCAAGTCACAGAAACTAATTAGTTACAACGTGTTATAAGCTTTTAGGTTTTGTACCACATATATCAAAAGGATTTTCGAATGAGAAGTGCATCGAGCAAATGTACAATTTCATCATTCGTTCAAAATTGGAATATGGAATGGCAGTTTGGAGCCCACACCAAAGGAAATACATCGACATGATTGAGCAGATTCAAAAGAAACTTTGCGTTACTTATACATACGCAGAACAGGAGAATATCCTACATTCATGAACCATGAAGTTCTGCTGAGGGAATGCAACTACCGCAGCCTCGAGTCGCGCACACGGGAGGGCCTAGTCATGTTGGGGGTTAAAATTTTAAAAAATAAAATTGATGCCCCAAACCTGTTAGAGAATTATGCCCTTTTTGTATTAAATAATTATTTGCGAAATAAAGGTCACGCGCCATTTCATGTCCCAAAATGCAGAACGGACGTAATGAACAAGCACACCGTAACGCGTAGTATGCAACTCCTAATTGAACTGAGCGATCATGTCGATGTAATTAATGATAGTATTGAAAGCATCAAGCAGCAGATCGCCTCCATGTAGACATACTTGAATTGTAAATGGAGCAATCAATGCAAAAAAATATATACATATATGTCTATAAGGAAATACAACTAAAACCAAAGGACGTAGTTTATATTATAATAGAGGAAAGAGCTAAGTATATGAAATAAGCACAAAATCGTATCGTGGATACAGTGAATCAAAATAAAATAGTTACTTCCCTGAGGGAAAAATAAAAAAAAAGAGTTTTACAACACAAACGAAAAGAGATTTTCTGGAATCTATGAAACCAACAACTTTTGGAAATACATTCTTAAATACAATTGCCACGTCTGTTCTCCTTTTATATACTTGTGTAAATAAATATTTCATTTTTAAATATGGATTTCATTGTGTTTGCTTCAAAATAGTGGACATTGATGTGTTTTCTATTAACATAAATGGATATTGCTAACTTTGCTTTGATATTTTAGTCTAAAATCAACATCAACTCTCACTTTAGTATGAAGCAGCTATTTTGTCGCGTGACATATCCTTGGGAGTTGATTAGTTGAAGTGGATATTGCTACTTTTGCTTTTAATAGTGATTTGTAAACACGCTTTTGGAAAGGATAGAGCTGTATTTACTCGAAAATTTCAAATTCAATACATTCTTAATTAATTAACATCGGTAACTGAACTCAAAACATTTTAAAAAAACGTGTTATTATTGACAATGGAAGAAATCCCGAAAACGTTCTAACAATTCAAAAAAAATATAGTGGAATAAACAGTGTTGTTTACCCTAATATTTTTTAATATTAAAAATGAATTTCCACAATGTTACAAACAAAAAACTTGAACATTTAAAAAAAAAGTATTGTATATTGCTGTCCTTGCATTCAACTTATTTAAAAATATGTTGACGAGGCCAGAGGTAATAGTATTTGATATTATGGAGAATAAAGATAAATATAAAATAAAAGGAGAAGATTCCCTGGTTACCGACCCGAATATTGCGAGAGTTGAGGAACATTTAGGGTGTTAAAATAGCAATAATTATTCCGAATTCACTAATCAACTTATGGGAATGAATATTTTTTTAATATCGATTAGGGTTTAAAAATTTACGTGCAAATAGTAGAGGATTACATTTGGATATATTAGACATTTTGGATATAAAAAAGTGTTAATGGTCAAATAAATATTATAAATTAATGAATTTTTCGTTAAAATTGTAGAGATTATTCATTATGATCATTAAATAAGGTGAAAAAAATGAACTTTGTTACCTCTTAATAAATATTATAAATAACAATTTTTTATTTAAATATTTTATTTTATTTAATACCTATTTTTAATTTTTATTGTATATTGTATCTTGTAAAACAAATACTATTTTTGTCAATCAAATAAATAATGTCACCAATAATCATTTTGCTTTTTTCGAATATGTTTTATATTTCAGTTTTTGGTTTATCTACCTCCACAAGGTGATGAAGAATATTTAAAAAAATTATATTTTTTTCATTATCCAGCGGCATTAAAAATGGCTTATTTTAAAGTTAATTAATCATTTTTTTTTTTTATTTTTTTATTTTCCTTTTTATCCCAAGTTTAATATTCCTTTACCACGTCACTATTAAGGTTAAGCCTCGTCAGTCGGTAAGTAGATTACTGCTGCACCTGTATTTTTAACGAGTTGATTTTTAGTGGTGTGGCATGTTATGGTGCACTTATATATGGCGCTGTCAGACATTATTTATTACCAGCTAATTCACGTAGTGCGACATTTAGTATTTGGTTAATAGACTTTTTTATATTTTTAAAATAGTCACATAACGAATTTATTCATTTAACACACGTTATTTAAAGTACTTTGAGTAATTTCTTGACTCGTTAACAATGCTAATCACCATCGTACTAGGCAGGATCTGTATTTTCATAGGTTCTTAGTTTTTTATATATATTATATATATATATATATATATATATATATCTTATATATATATATTCTTTTAAATACTATTTGCATTCTGATTGTATGCCTAAGTAAATGACTAGGGTGACTTTTTTATTATTTACTTATTTATTTATTGGAATTTAATTACATGTCACATAATTGATAAACAATTATTAACGTTTTCCCTCTTTTAAAAGATAATATATTTCTCATGTTTATAAGTGGGGGGAATTAGATTAGATTACAGTAAGTAAGTAAGATATAGACAATGTGGTGAGCTAGACCTTCCTGGACTCTAGTCCCTCGAGCGTGCCAGATGGACCAATCGCTCTCGAGCGAAACAGCCCAATGAGAAGCCCGAGGCGCCAGCAAAGTACCGACAGCCCGCCGGTACTACGTCATTCTTTCACCGACCTGCACCCGCGACACCACGCTCAAACTCGCTCTCCGTATATTGTTGTATAACGCATTCTCCAAGATGTAAATTAAGTGTCTTCAATAAACCAACGAGTAAAGTATGACTACTTCTTTCTATTCATCTTATATCACATTCCGCTCAGCCTTGTCATCCACCTTCATGCAACACACATTCATACACACGCCTTCAGCGTTCACTCAACATGCATCAGACTGATTATGTATTCGGTAGATGTGCAAAGTTGCACTGATCACTTCGCGAATACACGCATAACATCAAATCATATCCGCCAAAACAATATAGACTTATTCTTCTTGTGTGCTATCGGAGGTCGGCTTCACGATTCCATTCAGCGCTGCATGGAACAACCCAATCGAGTTACGCTAATACCAGTCCCTCAAGTAACGCAGCCATGAGATGCAGTGAAGGTGAAGGACAGGGGACATTTTCCATCGCTGGACCACCAAATGTTATCGGGACATAGAAACTTACTGATCCGTTGATCCATGGTATGCTTGCGATCGGGTGGCCCAGATTGTGGAACATATCCTCAGTGAATGTACGATCATGAAAAATGTGAAAGATGATATTATGTAAGCAGGATTAACTGGGAGTTTGGAATGAATGCGAGAGTACGTCCATTCAATGGCGTTCTAGTGAAGAATTAAAGCAACTTCGGTCGTTACCCAGAGTTCGTTCGGGTGTGGGTGTCCCGTTGGGAAATCCTAAGGAGGTATGTTTGATAAGTTTTACTTCTGTATTGGTGGTATGACTCTGTCATTCCCCGGTGTTGTGTTAGTGTGTGGACTCCTGCATTGAAAGAAGATCTGCCGGTCCTTTGCTTCCCTAGCCGGATATCTAAGTGTATTTTTATTTTTGGTTTCGTTTTTTACTCAGTTACGGGGATAGTCTGTTTGCCTCTAGCCATCCACTGCCGTCACCGCGAGATTCATCTTACTATCAATTGTGTATTATTTTCTTCTTTTGTTATTATCATCTCTTTGTTCTTATTCTCGTTTCCTGTTACTTTTTTATTATTATTTTAATATTACTTTTATTATTATCATATACTACGTTATTTCAGTTCATTTTACATTGTTCCATTTTCTTTGTTTTTTCTATGTTCAAATCATGTTTAATTTAAGATTCAAATAATATACTTTATATGCATCATGTATCAGTTCTGTCATTCCTATGTTTAGTTTTTTTTTTATAATGTTTTACGTATTTCTTTTTTTAAATAATGTTGTGTCTAATGGTGACGGTGACTGAATGTTTTTTTTTTGCGGCGGTGCCGCCTAGCATTAGTTTATGCGACCGATGAGGGGCAGCACGGTCTTGCGTCGTAGCTAAAAAAATGTCAACTTGGAGACGAATGAGAAGGGATGATATGGGAGCTTTTTCTCATACAACAGGTATATGTATATACGATATGCAGGTGCATATTTACGCAAGGCTTTAGTCATCTTATTTCACTTGTATTAAAGCAAATGAATTTTTAAAGAATTTTCACCAAAATATATTATTACGCTATGTATTTCACATTTGGCGGGATTTTCATCGCGAGGCTTGTTTTGGGGCTATAACAAGTAAACACTAGGCGGTATGACACTCCAAAAGATAGCGCCACAATATGCTATGGTGGCGCTACCTTTCCTAATATTCACGCAATGCAACAACGGAGCTAACTACTAGAATAGCCTTCCTACTAAAGAAAATTAAATTAAACATATTGCATGGAAATTAAAGAAATATAATTATATAAATGTGAAACCTCTCTTCTCATAGGGCGTCCACGAAATAATACAAATTAAGCATTTACTAGTTTTCATTCTCCATATCAGATTATTCCTGACTACCAGCTCGACCTTCTGATGTGGTAGTTTTATTACGTCTGCCCAGCCCGCGCTACGCAGGTGCGCGCGCAAGTATCTCTCAGGAGTGAAGGAGACGGCTACTTACCTGTCTTACAAAAAACAAGTATTTTCTTTCCAAACATGTTCATTTTATTATTTCACTTTAACTAAAATTATTATTTTATAATATTTACAACTGTATTACGCTTTTGAGCCAAAAGCGCTTGAATGAAACGAAATAAATGGGTCAATATCACAAAATACAATAATACCCAACGCCCTGAAAACGGAAAATAACTAGAGACAAAGTTTGCTATCTTAGTCCCGTAATTTGTGTCTCCAATAAACAAAACCACAGGAGAAGATATTAATGGTAAGCGTAATCTGCATACAAACGATCTGAATAATACTGCGAATGGACCATTACTCTCCGCCGGCGATAGAGGTGGCTGCTTGTCAAGACAGGCTATTGTTCCGCACCACACAAATCGACAAAATGGACGGCGTAATTTTAATAAATTATTCTACTTTGGGATATTTACTAATATTTATGGCACGCATAATTCAACTGACATTTCTCTACCTTCTAGTCCTATACTTTCCTGCTGGTTAATTCAGGAAGATGTGAAAATGTTTAATAATGTAATGTTTATAAACACAGGAACATTGAAAATAATGTGCAAATATCCTTAAGTTGATGCACAAAATATAAAAATGTACAGAAATGAATTAAGTGATGACATTGGAGCTGCTGCCTGCGTTTTAAGTTCCCTATGAAAAAAAAAATCTGAGCTGTGTGTTGAGACTAAACTGACTGTTTTCAAATCTTTAAGGCCCACTCTAACATACGTTCAACAAATATGAATCCTAACCTAACAAAGAGATTGAGAGCAAGACTCCAGGCTGCCGAGATGAGCTCTCCATGAGGGTAGCAGGAGTCACATTGGCAGACAGAGTGAAAATTGGTACGCGCTCCGACGTAAGGAACACACTCGTTATGGAGCCCCTATACTTACATATAGATAAATCACAAATAAAATGGCATGAATATGTGCTAAGAATGCCAGAAGCACCAAAAAGTATCTTCCTATACTTACATATAGATAAATCACAAATAAAATGGCATGAATATGTGCTAAGAATGCCAGAAGCACCAAAAAGTATCTTCCTGGTGATCCCGGAAGGAAAACGACCGATCGGTTGCCTCAGATTGAACTGGAAGAAACGCAAAAAGAAGTGTACCATTGCTACATTTTTTCTGTTGTTTCTCTCTGTTCTAGCAGTAAATCAATCGGTTTTCACCGATTTCGTGGTCGTAAGTGCCCATTGTATGTGGTCGTAAATGGGTTCATCGATGTCTGCAATTAGTTATCGGCTGCACTAGCCACTGCGCGGATATTAGTATCTACAATAAGCTGTCGCTTATTACCTGATGCTTTTCAAACGATTTTGTTATTTTTTCAACTTGCAATGGAAATTTTACGCATCACATGCATCTTTTTTTGGCAATAATAATATACATAATACATCGCCGTGTATGCGCTCGAGTTTAAGACATTTCCAACCATAGGTATATCCTAACATATAAATTAAAGGTTAAAAATATGCTTGCCCGCAGAAAAAATAAAATTGACTTAAGAAATTAGGTATAAAAAATATTCTTATCGTGACTTTAATGTAAATTAATGTTTAGGTTTATAATATTTCTTCACATTCATAACATCTCCGTTAAAATACATAAAATTCGTGGGAATGGCCATGGTATTGGTTTTGTTGCAAAGATGCATAGAAATCATTCATCCAGCGAACATGCAAAGCATACAATGACCACTTCAATAACATTGATATATTAAATACATTAACATTAATATATAAAATCTCAGCCCTTAAAAATCATATTTAAACCGCTTATATTACTTGTTTCTATATCTTCATTGGATTGGCTGAGACCGACCATCATCATACACATACCACAGCCAAACTCTCATCACTCTTTGCACATACCCCCATATCTGTATATATATACGTCATACACAGAATATACACACACTCCACTCAGCCACAATCCCATACACCCACTCCACTTCCCCCTTAACTCCCACTCCTATCCCTCTATTTAATATATGTTTTCTTTATTGCTTGACTTAATATTTTATGCCGTAGATCTCTATAATTGGTCTACCAACTATCCAATACGTTATGCTATTATAATAAATCGTACTGTTGAGATTCCTAAAATAAAAAAAATATATAAATAAAAAATAAAAAATTTATGCCATTAAAAGAAATCAAATGAACAATCACAAATTTTAAAAGTCAGTATATAAAAGAACAATTATGTTAATAAAAAATATATACAGGAAATTAATTGAATAAAGTAGACAAATCTGTGAGTGAAACATAAAAGAGCATCCATAAACTACATGGTCCCGTTTTGAACCCCTCCACCCCATATGGCCTTAACGTGGCCCCCTCCCCCCACCTAGAAATGAAAGTAGTTTTTTTCCTGTTAATTCCAGAAAGCATTTTGTATTATTTTCTCTTATGAAAATTATTTTTAAATTATTGGGTATACAATGAACAACACGTTTTCATATTAAAAATAACAAAAATAATTATAATCTCTTCTCTCCCCACGTAGCGCAGCGTAGTATTTATTTATTTATTTATTTTATAATCATGGAAGACCAACAGCACAACAAAGATGCATAGAAAACATCGATATAATATAGATGGCCAATTACAGGTCTCCACATTTAGAAATATGTTAGTAATGTTAAATATATTATGAATTAAACTTAAAACATGTTAAGAATTATATAACAAAGGAAGAATAAAAACGATAATAAGAATTATATAACAAAGAAAAAATAAAAAAATTAAACAAAAGAAAAAGAGACTTAATTATTAGCAGAAAAACATAGGCATGTTAAAAATAATATAAAAAGAATGAACAAGAGAAAAAGAGACTTAATTATTAAGTAGAAAAAAATTTTGAGTGCAGAAAAAAATTCTGCACTCAAAATTTTTCTTAATCTTGTGTGTCTGCATTCGAACAGATCAATATTGAATAATCTTATCAGTTTATTAAACCCTCAAGAAATATGAATTACGATGATAGTTGGATGAGGTAAAATCAATTTTAAAGACTACGAGAGCTACAGGAAACATGGAATTTTAGTCTATTTAATAGTTCAGGACTGTCAACTATTCAATCAATCAATCAGTATTCTACCAAACCTGCCCCAAAAAAATTATGTAGTTTATGAATATCAGATTATGTAGTTTATGAATATCGCTGTCTCAGAATCGACTACATTTTTGTTTTTAAAGAATACAAACTGTCGCATGTCGTGGAAAATTTTAACAAACTCACTGTGCTCATTAGCCAATCTCTGTGGTCTTGGCAGTAAGGGTATATATTGGGTCATATAATATTTTTTCCACGGCATTACTAATATTAGGTCCTTACATATGAAATTGACGTTTTGCCGTACTGGCAAATTTGATCTCAAATATCTTCTCTTTGGTTAGGAATTCCAAATCCAAATTTATACAGCTATTTACTCATGTATTTGTGTTTTGAAAATTATAATTCATTTGTTTTTTCCTCAATTGTTTTTTTCTTTGCGTCACTCAGTTTACAAAATGAAAAACTTGAAATATCGCGTTATTTACGAGTACGAGTTCCACCGTGGCACCAGTGCTGCAAAAACGGCTCGAAGGATTAATGATGTGTATGGCGACGGTGCCGCAAAAGAAAACACAGTGCGTTTTTGGTTCCAACGTTTTCGTTCTGGAAATTTCGACCTGCAGAACAAGCCCCGTGGACGGCCGGAGACCAAAGTTGATAATGAAGAATTGAAGGCTATTGTGGAAGCGGATCCATCGCAAACCACATCCGAGTTAGCTGCAGGCTGCGGTGTTAGTGATAAAACTGTTTTAATCCACTTGAAGCAAATTGGTAAGGTGAAAAAGCTTGAAAGGTGGGTACCTCACGAATTGAGTGAAGCAAATCAACAAACGCGCGTTGACTGCTGCGTTGCATTACTCAACCGGCACAATAATGAAGGGATTTTAAATCGAATCATTACCTGTGATGAAAAGTGGATCCTGTACGATAATCGGAAGCGCTCATCGCAATGGCTGAACCCTGCCGAACCAGCCAAACCATGCCCCAAGCGAAAATTGACTCCAAAAAAGTTACTTGTGAGCGTTTGGTGGACTAGTGCTGGTGTCGTTCACTACAGCTTTCTTAAATCTGGCCAGACGATTACGGCAGATGTCTATTGTCAGCAACTGCAAACCATGATGGAAAAGCTAGCTGCTAAACAACCGAGGCTGGTTAATCGCTCTAGGCCACTGCTGCTTCATGATAACGCTAGACCACACACTGCACAACAGACGGCTACCAAATTAGAGGAGCTTCAATTGGAATGTCTAAGACATCCACCGTACTCTCCGGACCTTACCCCAACAGATTACCATTTTTTTCGAAATTTGGATAACTTCTTGCAAAGGAAAAAATTCAACTCCGATGGGGCAGTCGAAACCGCCTTCAAAGATTTTATTGATTCCCGTCCGAATGGTTTTTTTAGTAAAGGGATCGATGAACTACCTATGAGATGACAGAAGTGCATAGATAGCAATGGTACATACTTTGATTAAATAAATATATTATAATAAAAAAAAATCGGCTTTATGTTCCTCCCATACTAAACGTCAATTTCATATGTAAGGACCTAATATAATATTTTTAATAATAAAAAGTCAGTAATAAAAAAAATCGTTCACTCAATCAGGATTCCATCAACAATATAAATGTATTATTATTCATGATTTACTAGTAGTCCTTTGCATAATACAGTGCGCAAAATTCGTGCTGAAATTTGACTGCTCTTAATGCTTTGCAGCGGCACTAATACTCCGAAATGGACCGTTATTCGGGGAAGAAGGTTCTCCAATTTGGAGTCCCATAAATGGATAAATTCGCTGTGGACATTTTGTCCTCCAGTGCACTTTCGTGTTTATTGTAGAACCGGTTTGGTTTTTCAATTCATGTCTAATAATTGTTTAAATAAGTATATTTGCGAATTAAGTGTGACCTTAACTGGTAACTGTACTCTATGTTTCCTTATATAAATTAAAAACATCGATAAAATTAGTAAACTACAGCGATAATTACAATTAACCCCATGGAAAAATACCAATGACCATCGTAGTAAGCTTGTGTAACTTATTTTTAAATTGTTCTACAGTCGTGATTGCTTCCTTAGATAAAGAACACGAATGTTAATACGTTAGTAAAATTGAATAGGCTGGGCATATTGGACTAACCCAAGAAATAATTATAAGCCAAATTAAAGCTGTAAAACTATAGAAAATTACCTAAGCTAAGCGAGAATTAGTATACTTTAATTTATATCCTAATTTAGAGAGTCACATCAAGAATCTTGATTAAAATGGGTAATCCAAGGTGAGAAAAGGAAATAATATTATTGGATCAAGCGAGAAATAGAGACCTTCTGATTTGACATTTCTACACTTAGAAAGGTATAGTTTGAGTGACTTTGACATGTAGGGAAGGCGTGGTGTATAAATAAAAAGGTGTTGCTCATAAATAAAGATGTACATTTAAAATGTGAACGTAAGACTGAGAACACGTGCGGCGAGAGGATTAACCGAGGCGAGAGCGTAGCAAGGCCGGTGATTAGTCTGCTGTGGAGCCTGATAATAAGTGATGATTCTTCTTTTGGTTTCAACCTCTATACATATATCCTTGCCTATGTTGTTGAATACGTTTAAATTTGACTATCTATTGATGCAATGCTGCGACCTATTATTCTAGTATTTTGAGTTATATTTGAACAATTACCATCAACAACAGCATTGTTTGACCCATATACCGATATCGTTTATGCCGACGAGACACTTTTGCATTACTGATTTGGATCAAGTATGCGCGAACCATTTGAATCAGCGTGAAAGTCGAAATGTCGCTTTAGACATATTTTGCAAAAACCACAGGACCTACTGCCAAGATATTGTGGAAAGCGGCTGGTGGGTCGATCTATACTTAGCATTAACAAAAGTTAAAAGAGATTGCATGAAGATAGAATAGGTCTGTCAACTTGTACAAAACAATAGAAGACGCAATCATTTAATGAATCTTCGGGCTCCCGAGAGACATTAGGACTAGGACAAGGAGAAGTAGATGCTGCTGATGTTTATATGCTGATAGATTTTGTGATGAAAATAAGATCGATTAATTTTTCTGGATTTCAAGTGAAAATATTGGACTCGGAGTGAATAATGCAATTTATTGCACTGTTCCTTCATTCAGCGTCGAATTTCCATTCTTTGGAATGTTTCCTGATTTAAGTTTAGCATGAAGCAAATTGCTTCGGAAAATTTGCGCAAGTGTGATTTCCTACTTCGAAATGCTTGCGATTCCCGGTGGACCAGAGTCCTAGTAGAGAGGGGTAAGTGGAAAATGACGTCTACAAAAAAAATTAATTGAGGCGGTTTTTTTCGCAAGCACGTCCTTGCTTACACGAAAATTAAATTTTAATGTATTACGTCATCAACTATTGCGATTCTTTCCTATTTAACCGTCTGGTGACAATTTGTTTATAAATTAAACATTATAACCATTATTAATTGCAATTTGTTTGATT
Organism: Agrypnia vestita; assembly: GCA_016648135.1. Classification (NCBI taxonomy): domain Eukaryota; kingdom Metazoa; phylum Arthropoda; class Insecta; order Trichoptera; family Phryganeidae; genus Agrypnia; species Agrypnia vestita. Next base: position 13,145 of record JADDOH010012701.1, read on the forward strand.
ATATTTTATTCAATGTTCAATATTCTTTCAGGTAAGGAAACCTGAAAAAAACCTTTATGGGTTTTGAAGATGGTGTGTGTATGATGTACTTGAAGAAGTTGCTTTTTAGGGTCACCACCCGTCCTGCGACGCAAATTCTCCATCGTATCAAGTCGTGAAATGTATGATGATTTTATTAGCTCGATAAAACAATTACAAGTCAAACATAAGTACGATTACAAAGACAATGATAGACACTAGATGGACTAGAGCCTCCGGCCTACGCCGGGGGTTGCTGAGAGACTGACATGCCCGTATAGAGCGTTGGCTAGTTTTTATATGTTTTGCAAACAAATAACTCTCTTGTCTAGCTGTGTGTGTATGCTGACGATGCGATGACCTGTATAGACTCGTGTATCCTGCAATTTTTTTTTACGTTTCCCGGTTTTGTTTACGCGGCATTCTCGCCACGTTTGTGTGTGTGTATGTGGGTGGCCTAGATTGGTGGTTTATGTATTATGGTATGAAGCGCCATAAACCTAAACATATAATGATAATTTTTGAGAATCCTATTTTTGCGATTTTTTTTATTTTGTGGAGTGCACGCCTCTGCTATATGGGTACATAGATGATAGCATCAGTCTAGTCTAGTAATAATATTTTGTCATTTTACACCAGGAAGTAAATAAACATTTCTCATTTTTTCTGGTAGCATAGCGTGGTAGCATAGCATAGCAAGTCACCTCTCTCGGCTGCCTCATATGCAGTATGAGATTGCACTCATTACTACACATTGTAACATCATTTCTGATTCGGCGAGAAAGCCAAATTTCAAACTATAAATTCTTATTTTATATGTTTTGTTCGATATCTCTATTCTTTACTGGGTGAATAAATTAATATGTCATTTGCATTTAAGTAATTAATATATCTCGTGATTTTATTTGGTCATCATTCTTGTACCTGTGTAATTATTGATACATTGTAATTAATTATTTTTCTTTCATTCTTTTCAGGTAAAAATATGAAATATCTTCACTATCCTGACGGCAAAAAATTTTCTGAGTAAGTAAAATGATAATCTTATATAGTATTTTCGGCTACACCATATAAAAAAAGAATGATCATTATTGCTAACAATTGAAATATACAAAAATTATGCATAATATTTTCAATTTTAACATTTGAAGTGATGAAAATATTCAGAAACTTTTATTGTATATTTGATGTATAAGGTTATAGCCACCTAAGCAACTCGACAAACGCGCGCAGAACAAAGCCGCGTTGACAAAACTGCGATGACAAAGCTGTGCGAATCAAAATTATAAAATTTTAAAAAAAAAGATTTTTCATATAAAATATATTTTATTTTGTGGGCAGCCTATTAATCTAATAATTTTATAATTACTTCAGAAATGTGCTGTGTCTGGAAAATTTCTGTTTTCGGTACAAAAAAACAAAAAAAATTAAACCTAACCAAACCTAACCTAATTTTTATTTCGCTACTTCGTCATCGCTTTGTCGTTCACGGTTTTGTCGGATCACCGGTCACCAATATGTAATAAGGACAAATCTGTTGCCATGGAATCCTTACGTGTTGGTTTATTTTGGATTATTTCAAATTTATAGGATACAATTATAATATAAATGTGACAAATAAGTTGATGTTACAAAGCTAAACGCATGTCAAAGGCCCTAGGTTAAGTGAGGAATTATGTAGGCGAGCGGTGTGCGCGAAGTACTGCTTTCGCTCAGATCTCTGATTGGTCGACACATTGTAGTACACGTTCAAATTTTAGCTCCAGATCACCATATATTATATATCAATCATTTCTCTTCAGAAACTAAACGTGCTCGCTAGCTACTACACTAATTTTTGGTGACGTAATTTCTACGGAAGATGGTTATGTAAAGAGTGTACATGAATTTTAATGACAAACTGTCTCCATCTAAACACGTTATTGACAAAAACCCTCTCTACCGAGCAGCTCCCTGCTCTACCCGAATAGATTGATAATTTAGTATTAGCTAGTTATTAATTATAAACTATAATTGTAATAAATAACTCATATTTTGTGTTTTGTACAAAGTAAAATAAAATTTTAAATTAAAATGTTGCTCCACGAAGTAATTCATTCGATCCATTCAATTATAATAAAGTAAATTAATTTATTTAATAAAATGCTTTTATCGGTTGATCGAATCATTCAATCACTCTAAATAAATAACATAAAAAAGCCACTGCTTTTTTTAATGTACGAGCAAGTAAGCTTATGCCTAAGTTGATTACCAACTTTGTTACGAGATTATTATTTATGACATGTTCTTCCATTAAATAGAGTTATCGTGCCTGCGCCGGACAACCGCTAATCAATAATCTATAATATTCGGCAGACAGAAAACCATTAATTAAATACAGTAGAATGAAATGATAAATAGCTGAACATACAAAGTTGAATACGTGATTTGAGCTCTAGTCTAGCGATCGCGAACCTTTTCCACTGGGGGGGTCAAATTCTATGACCAACTCTAAAAAAATAATTTTAAAATTGAGTATACGGGATGTGATTATGCACAGCCAAAGAGAAAAATTTTCGAGCGTTCCAAACAAAAGAACATCAAAAAAGCACACGACGCTCCGTATCTATTTAGATAATTCTTTCTAAAACAATGCTCCTTTTTTCTAAAATCTCCCTTCTTTACAGCCGTTTGACAATTAGCATAATAACATAAATATTGTATGTGTTCCAAAAACTTCTAAATTATTTTTTTTCATAAATAAAATTAATATTTGCAATTCCCTACTCGCATAAATAATAAAAACATCATTTTTATTCCATAAATTAACAAGCACATAATATAAGAACAGAATCAATTTCGAAGACATTTTTATTAAGTACAACATTTGCCAAATTCTTTGTAAAGAGTAGAAGTTTTAAAAATTAACTTATAAATGAATATTTTGGAAGAAACAGGGTGTATCAAAGCTTGTCCGTATTCCTTTATAGGCAGATTTGTAGATTGCTTTTTTTTTATTTTACGGGTCCAAATTACCTCCTGCCTCTGTGGGAAAACTAGCATGTCAGTGAGTTAGTAACTTGCAAAATTGCATGTGTAGTTTATGTGCAAGAATACATTACAACATATGTGGGGTATAAAGGCATAAGCACCAATGTCCAAAAAACTTCAATTCAGTCATCGAGGATAACTAATATATCTATAAAATTATATATACTATACCTATAAAACTCAATATCTGTCTGTCTGTTCTTTATACAAATCTATACCGTTCATCCGATTCGATTAAAATATTGCATACTTATGCTTTTGGACCCGGCGGGTAACATAGGCGACATTAACCCCCTATTCTTTTAACCTTTCTCCTCCTCTGATATATTTTCGATGCAAATCTGTACAGCTTGGCCGATCGGACTCAAAATTTGGAAACTTATTCTAAAAGACTCGGCGGGTAATATATGCGACATTTTCCCCTTATACTTTTAACATTTCCCCTCCCCTGATGTTCAAAATCTTAAATCTCCGAAAGTTCTTCACGGATTGACTTTGACTCAATGCTACATTCGAAAACACGCATGTTTTTATATACAAACTACGTTTTTATATATCTACTATTATACAGATGTCACATCTGTGACAGGTAAAAACATGTTTTTTTTTAAAAAGCAGCAAAATTGAATACCCACAAGCATTGTTATATTAAATATATTAGAAATGTGTACTTTCTCTTTTCTTTCTTTTTCATTTAACAAAACTTAGCCACAACAACGCGTAGCCGGGTACAGCTAGTTATTAAAAAAAATGAACATTTTTTTCACCACTTTTCCCTTCATCAGAATACAATTGTATACTTATAAGTTTAATAAAAAAATCTATATTAATTGCTTAGATAAACTTAGATTTTTAAAATTTAATTTGTTAGTATACAATTTTATCCCGAAGGGGTCATGGGCTCTGAAACATATTGATATTTTTCAATACAAAAGTGGTGAAAACAAAGTTTATTTTTATTAATTACATTATAAATTAAAATATTATAAAAATATTAAAATATTATAAATTCATCTGCATTCATTTTATAATATTAATTAATAAAACTTGTTTGTACAGGATGTTTTCGAAAACGTTTTGATACAAATATATTCTCTCTTATGTGTTTTTTACTCCATTTATATTTACTCGTGGCGTCTGCTTGCTTGCTTGCCGGCTTGCCGTCGAAAAAACTTTGGATCGATTTTTGACCCTTCTCCCGTGATCTAATCAAGCAGAAACTATGCAAGCAGACTCGTTTATAGATAGACAAGCTGAAACTATGGAACAGACCATCAAGAAGATCTATCAAATTTTTGTTAAAAAATAATAATAATTATAGTATAATTTTGGAATGTTCAATTTTTTAATAGTTTTTTCAAATTGGAATCATTACAAAAGTTAGCAACGGCGGCCCGATAACGTCGCGGAATATTTTCAAAATTTGAATTACTCCGTCGGTATACATAATAGGTACTTCACTACGAATTTAGAAAATCTAAATTGACTGACAAATGTTTTTAGAATTTTATCTTCAAAGCATGAAGTGTAATATCAAAGCTCAAAACAATGACATTTAGATATATTAAATATCCGTAAGTTTAGTGTTATGTTATATGTTTTAATTCGTCTTTAATTGTTGTTATACTTTACAAAGAAAGGGAGTATAATAAAAACTTGTTTTTTATGGGTTAGTTTTTTATAAAGGTGAATACTTTCGTTATATTTAATGCATCTTTTTGATTTTCTAAAACCTCGGTGTTTTTTAAAGCGTTTTGCAATTAAAACAATTGGCCTATAGTAGCGTTTAAAAATTAAAAATGCACACATATTATCAAGCAGTCCTTACAATCATTTTTTCGTTTGGAATGACAACTGAGTTAATTGGTACTGAATTATTTTTATTGAAGATAAGTGATAGTGTAAATCGTCGTTCACGGAGATGTCTCGAAACAAAACAAGCAGACTTTCAGTACTTTTTTCTTTAAATTTCAGATACGATCTAATCACTACGAAGCTGTTGTAGGAAGCATTATTCTAAGGACAATGAAAACGGGGTAAATGAACTTATAAAATTATATAAAGTCTCGTTTTGATTGACATCCATTTAAAGAGGACATAATTCATTGATTATTCAAAACAATTGACAAAAATTTAATCTTTCATCAGATTTGATAACACAAAAATCTTATCAACAGAAGCGCCACATACCTAGATTAGTGAGAGTCAATTGAAATATACAAAAATCCTAATTTCAATAGAGACGACAGTTACAAACTATCAAGTATTTGGCGCCCTGTTCTCACGACTTTGATTCCACCTTTAAGGGACGTCGCAGAAAAGCCCGAAGATGTAATCAGTACATATTGCACACTAGCGACCTCTATCGTAGAAGTGAACACTCCACAACAAAGTGCATATAATTTACGACCTCGGAAGAAATAATCGGTTTGGCCTACCTGCGCCGTGATAGGACGCTCTCGTGATGAATCTGAATAAGACTTCAGCGAAATGTCGAGATCTTCTCTGTAATATATAAGGTTTGCATAAAATTTCCGTTTTATTTAACACACAAAAAAACTAATCCACAAAAACCAATTTTTTATTATACTCCCTTTCTCATTGATTAGTTGAAACAGGTTTCGTGCCTACCCCATGCATCTGGCTGAGTCGGGCGATGCTAGGAAAGGGGGTAATAAAAAATTTCCAAAATTATACTATAATTATTAAAATTATAGTATAATTTTGGAAAATTTTTTAGATCATTTTTATCGTCGCCATGAGTCTGCCTGCAAAGTTTCAGCTCGATTGGATCACGTGAAAAGGGTTAAAAATTGAACCAAAGTTTTTTCGGCAGACAAGCCGACAAGCGACAAGCAGACGCTATGAGTTAAAATAAAGGGAGTAAAAACAAAACCATTCAAAATAATGGTTCCAAACCTCTCAAATCGTTTCTTGCTAACGCAAAATATCATCCAGTCGTGAGTAGGTACTCTGCACAGATACACAACATTTTTCTACTTAAAATTAATGTATTTATGAAAGCGTTACGGACTTTCAAGGGTCGACCATATATTTCAATTCAGTTATTTAAAAATATACGAGGGACGCTGAAAAGGGTTTGATTATTGTCGAAGGTACCTTAGAAAGATAACCACCGATTTCTGATGTAAAGATTGTGATTTTCATACAATTGAGTTTATGTCGCCGGGTCTTCGAAATTGAAAGAAAAAGAATAATCTATTTTTGTGGTAAGAGTTTTCTGAGACATTTTGCCGCCTGTATACGACGTTCCTGGTCAAAATGATAGGTCAGAATTTTCTAGAAAACTTTTACACGGAGATTATAAATAGCCATGAAAACCTAAGAACACTTTATTATCAATAGAATCAAACCTTTACAATTGTATCAATATTATGACTACACTCCAGGAATGAACTCCACGAAAAAACCTCATCATTTTTGGCCCTCTTAACTATGGTTTGAATTATCAATTTCATTATTTTTTTGCATCTCATTTAGTGTATAAGTAATAAATTTTTAAGCCAATTCGTTGTTTTTTAAGTAATTTTTATGTGCAAAAAGTAATTTTTCATAAACGTGGCGCATAATAAATTATTCATATTTAAATTAATAAATGAATAATATATACCTATCGCCAGATTTTGGCGTACTCAGAGACATATAAGATTTTTTTTAATTTTATTTATTTATTATTATTTTTTAAAATAAAATAGAGATGCGAACACGGAATACGTGTCCTATCAATATTCTTACTATTTTCAAACTATGCTAAAAGCTTGTAATATGAATATAGGACTAACATATTTATCTGGAGTGGGGTTCGAACCCGCGACCTTTGAATCACGAGGCGAGAGTCCTAACCACAAGACCATCAAGCTATTTAATATTTTTATATGTATATTTTTAATTAACATAAGTATTTTTTTATCATTTTCATAGTTATTTTAAAATATGTTTATTTTCATTTGTGATTATTACTATGATGGCTTCTTGTTAACTTTTTTTAATACTGTTTAAACCATAAGGTTACGTTTGTATTTTAACTATTTTTTCCAATGATGCTACGTATCGCATGCGCACACATAAACAACTAAAATATAATATAAACATTAAAATTTGTATTCTTATTTTTAAAAAACTAACCTATAAAAACCAAGTTTTTATTTTACTCCCTTTCTTTGTAAATTAAGTTTACAATCATGTAATTAATTGATTGACTGAAAATGAAACATGTCTAGACAAATATATTAGTCAAAAATCGCTTAAAATATCTCTTTATTATTTGATTTCTTCCCAAAAAACCGAAGTGTGCTGTTATCTATGAACCAATTGTCATAAATTTTCGAAATTTGTAGTGAAGTATCTATTACACCTACCGACGGAGTAATTCAAATTTTATATATTCCGTGACGTTATCGGCCGTTGGTAGTAATCAAACTTATGCAATGATTCCAATTTGAAAAAACCATTAAAATTTCTAAAAATCCTAAATTATACTATAATTATTATTATTTTTTAACTAAAATTTGATAGATCTTCTTGATCGTCGCCACGAGTCTGCTTGCAAAGTTTCAGCTCGATTGGACCACGAGAAAAAGGTCAAAAATCGATCCAAAGTTATTTCGACGGCAAGCAGGCAAGCAAGCAAGCAGACGCCACGGGTTAATATAAAGGGAGTAAAAAAATCAACCAAACGGGTTAGTATTTGTTATCGTCCAATAAACTTACAAAGACGTGCATTCAATGAAAAATTTCACTAAAACAATATTTTTTTAATCAAAAGATAACATTTCAATTTGGCCCTTTTGGAAGGGCGCCGCTGGCTGAGTGGCTCAGCCGGGCGGGGGTCGGAGGGCATTAGGAGTCCGACGGTCTAATGCTGAAAAATTGCAATCAATTTATTCTACGCCAGAGGAACACATTTTATCGGATAACCGGAGAAAGGCGCCATTGTGCGGCCGGTGGGGTCGCGGGAGTGGGAGGGTCCATTGTTATCGAGGCTGACCGCAGACGAAATGAAGAAATAGCGACCCCTAAAAAGTGTTCGAGTAAATGTCGCGCCACTGGACCTGTCAAGGGGTAATTGACGCGCCGCAAATATCGTCTCGCCCTACGAAAGAAATTAAATAAGTGAGCCAAATTTCCAAAAATGTGTTTTAGAAGCGCAATGTCTTGTGTAGCTTGTTTAATATTTAAAATTTTGCTTAAATCAAATGCAAGCAATAAATGTCATGTGTTACTAGGGAGAAAATAATGAAAAATACTGGAAACAAATAAGCGATTTTATTTTTTATTTTTTATTATTAAATTTATTTAGATACTTTAAATGGAGTACTTTTCGCCTCTCACTATAAGACCAAAGTTGGGCTAGAACATTCAATCCATTTATCACTTATTTCTTTCGCCAATTAGGTACTCGATTGTCTCTCGATTGTTTGATTTATTTATCGCTTCAATCCACTCACAACTGGTTATACTGGGCGTTGTCTGACTCATATATTGCGGCCGATTTTGAAACACCGAATGAACTGTCAACGCAACCTCGTATTTATACCTGAAATTGCTTATATTTTCATACCTTCTTGATTATTCTAGTTAAGGCCCTCGTTGCTTCTCGGTTAAACCAGGCATTTCCAGACGTTTCATAAACGTTTTCCGAAAGTTATAGATAACCTTTGATCGTTTTAGGCCGTTTTCGATCTTTCGATAGTGTTACAAGGAATTCGGATAATGCGTAAATTCTTTTTAGAATCTCGTTACAATATTGTCATGAGATGGTAAAATTAGAAAAAAAATTGACCATAGGAATCCCTCAAAATGACTGGGCTATTCTCGAAAATTCTCGAAACATCGCGACGCGACATTTATCTATAAGAATCAGGGGCGTGCTGCGAAAACCAAAAGCAGGACTTTTATTTAAACGTAAATTTGGAAAAAAAATCGAAATTAAATATTTTTCTGGCAGAATATTATGAAATATTAAAATCTGAATAAAATGTTTTTTATATCTCTTATTTCAGTATCTTTTCAAAATATATGCTTCGGAAAAAGTCATGCTTCTTGTTCTCACAGCACGCTCTTGATAAAAGGAGACCGGCCGACTACCGCGCAACAGTCATTGTTGATGTTTGACAAGTGCGACATAGAAACGTGAAATAACCAGCAATAAAAACATTGTGACTAGTGCGTGTAAACCGAGTGACATATATCAGACGAAATGCCTACGTGCGAACATTCTCGAAAGTAATCGATGCGACAGAAACAGCGCAATAAAAAGTGTTCCACGGAGACAGACTAGGTGCAAATTACTAATAGGATTTTTAATTTTTTTAAATATTCTAGGAAAATTTAGTTTTTGTGATATTAGGAATAATGCTTTGGTTTAATTTGTGTTCAGCGATTTCGGTGATAAATAAAATGTTAATATAATTGTTTTAGTGTTTCATTTGCCAATGTTTTTGAGGAACTACAATTGAAATGATAGTAAGTTCTCAAATAAAATGTTTTTTTATTATTATAAAACAAGCTACGTATAATGGAACATGATGCTACAGGCTTACTCGTGTATACGTATGTGTAACAAATGATTTCAATCTCCACTCTCTCATTTCATCTCACAATTTAATATATGTAAATACATTAGATCTCCCATTCCGCGCGAGAGGCACGCAAACTTATCTAATTTCTCATTCCTTTTATCGCGTTATGTACACAATGTTTCTCACTTTCGCCGTGGGGCGGCGGTAATAAATAATGTTTTCTATGTAATAAATAGCACCTCGGTTATTCGCGAAGCGCGACAACAGGTGATGGCGAACAGACGCAGCTCACATATCGCCCAACAAAACATCCCCTCACAAAACACAGATTAATTGCGTACTCAAGGGGATAAAGATATATTAATTTATTTTTACAAAAGGTTCATACTGTCACGGGACGTGGCTATGGAGGGCAAATTTCTTCTTCTTCTTTTTATGGTGTTTTCTCCTAGGAGTCTGGCGATAATTTTAATGACTATGAATTACTCGGTCGAGCTACATTCATACCAGTCCCTCAAGTTACGCATCCTCGAGATGCGGCGTCTTCATATGTTTTTTACCACTTATTTTCTCCTGTTTTACTTTCATAATATGTCCGAGATACACCAGCTTTCTCGTCTTGGTAGTTTGCAGTATTTCTCGTTTTTTTATCGTATGCCTGAGGACTTCATCATTCGTCAATCTATAACAATCAAATAACAATCAAAAATATAACACCGAACCATTTGCATTCTAAGTTGTTGGCTTAGATCACAGTTAATGTATGTGTGTGTGTGCGTGTGTGTGTGTGTGTCTGTGTGTGTGTGTGTGTGTTAATATTGAATATTGAAGCATGAGTTGTAGTTGAATATGTTTGAATATAGTTGAATATGTTATTTCATTTTATTTCCAAATATTTTGGAAATAAAATGAAATAACATATTTTACTGACAGATTAGTAAGACATATTATTGAGTTACCTATTACATATCATGACAAACATCGAGTAGCTTGTTGGTGCAGTGGTCACCTAGTGATCTGGTGGTCGGTGGTTCCAGGACACCAGCAAGTTAGTCCTATGTTCATAACACAAGCCTCTAATTTATTTTGAAAATAAAAAATACGCATAAACAAATCACGAAATTGTGGTGGTCGCTCTATCGATTTCTACATACGCTTAACTCCAGGCTTCTCTTCCAAATATTGAATACCAGAATGCCATCATAAACCGCTGATCTTGCTTTGTCATTTTTACTGGCCATCATGAAATTCGGGGCTCGAATTATCTTAAGTTCAATTAAATTTCTTCAATAAAAGTTCTCTAACTAACTTAAGTCACCTTCCTGTCGATGTCCTTCAAGCCTTGATGTACCTTTTTATCAATATTTACAAATACTTTATTTTATCTTAATTTTGTGACAGGACATGGCTTTTACCCAAGAAAGTCACTGAACACGAGTTAAATTGTAGTACCTTTCATAATTTTACAGTCGCTAAATGTCTCCTGAATATTTCACACACATATAATTGAATTGTTTTTTAATTTGCACTAATTAAAACTGTTTAAATTGCTTAGAACACTTCTCGTAATATTTTTTTACTATTTGCTCATAGAAACTACTCGCCCCGATATTCTTACTTTATTCCGTTAGCATCGCTGGTAGTCACACTGCGTTTGCTCGCTTCCTAATATCGCATGATGCAATATCACGAATCACTGATCACACTGTTTTACGCTACGGAGATATCGCATTTGTTGTCTTTATGAAATGAACTACGTGACGCTTTTTATAGATAAATTCCTCCGCAAGGTTTGTTCTAGAGGTAAAGCGAAGTCTGTAGTGTTCTAGGCTTTTCCAATGAAGTATTTTAGGGCGTCATTGAATACCGTAGAATCTTTGAGATAGAGAATGCGATCACGCCTGACTGAACGTTGCTTGGTTGGTGTCATCCTTGACATCCTGCCTTCTTGAATATTCTTCTCCATCTTTCCGGTATCCTGTAGATTTATGCATTTTCACCAGAGTAGTGCCTGCAGCTTTTTCCACTTGGTCGGTCCATCGAGCGGCGGGTGTTCCTCTTCCTTTTCGACTTTCAACGAGGTCCACCACAGCCTCCAGGCTTTTATTCTCACAAGATGTCCAAAAATTCGTGAATTTTTCTTCTTATCATCCATAATTTACCCTTACAACAAATTTTTTTTTGTATTCATTTCTTTGATGAAATACTTTTTTTATATTTTTTTCTCATATTCGACAATATTTGTAGCAATTTTTCACAAACATCATTTTAGTTTCACTGTTTGGCAGCATTATTGATGGACATTTTTACGTAAAAAGAGACATTTCTAGAAAAAATGAACATTCGGTATTTTTTTCTTGTTTTTTCAGACCTATTTATGTATATGCAGATGTATTGCTTATATTAATTAATTTATTCAATAAATTATTTATTTAATTGTTTACTTATTTATTTATTAATAATAGCAGTACTCCTTTACTCTATCGAGGTGGGACACTCAAACGTGATTTCTTCTCTCTCGTTATTTTTTTATGTAAACGTAGTGTGATTAATTTAAAAAAAAACTATTCCTTACAGTAACATCATAAATTTTGCCTTCTGTTATTAAATGTACAGTATTTACTGTTTTGGTGTGCTGACGACCAACAGAAAAGTATATACTGCGGACTATACACAGTTCGTCTTCATTTCGTTTTGTCAGACCAGTTGTGGCTATTAATCACCATGCGGGCGAGCCACCGCCACTGCAGAGGGAATTCTGTGGTACCATTTACCTCGCTTCAGCGCATTTCTGCCGCATTCTTGGAGGAAATTGCGCGCGTTGGTGGATGCCTTCGCCGCTCTCTGTCCAGCGGGCGGGAGCGCGTGACCTTCTAGATTCTCCTCGCTAAATGTGCATACACGCTTTCTTGAAGAATTGAAGACTAGAAGGGTATTAAAAAGTTAAGATTACACTAGGGCTATTACGATAGGTCGCTCTCCTGATGACTCTGGATAAGACTTCTACGAAACGTCGAGATTTGCTTCTCTGTAAAATATACGGTTCGTATAAAATATCCGTTTTTATTAACACATAGACTAGAAGACTAGTGACTGATCTTTTTTTTGTATTTTCACAAAACTATCGACTGTCCTTATCTACCAGAACGTATCTGCTTGCATTAAAGTTTGGTGAAATTAGTGTCGCAAATTCATTGATTTTGATCTTGTTACATCTAAAGAAAGAAGATTATCTGGAGCTTCCTGTTCTTTCCATATCCATATCATATACAGATATACAGTCCACGTAATATCGTTCCTCTTTGCCCTCCGTATCCTTTCCTGTTTTTTTTTTTATTTATTATTATTATTTTTATATTATAAATTATAATATAAAAATTAAAATATTTATATTATAATTTAGCCCCATATCATTCTTGATCCCTGCGACTCCTTCAGGATCAGGTACAATGATTGACGTGTTTTAAGTTTTGAAGAATGTAATAAAACCAATTTGATCACCATTTGGAACCATCTCGGGTATAGCAATTTTGGATTTTCTTGGCAAATAGATCTCCCGGACATTTGATCCCTCAGCTAGTTCATCTCTTGTCCATTGGTCCCCAGAAAATCATCCCCCAAAGTTTATTCAAATATTGGTATTCGTATATATCAGCATTTGTGAATGCTACAAATATATTTGATTTCATGAGGGAGGAGGCAAATTTATAAGAATACTGCTCTCGTACTAAGAATTCTTTAATATTTATCAAAATAATTTTTTTTATATTAGGTCCTTACATATGAAATTGGCGTTTTGCCGTACTGGCAAATTTGATCTCAAATATCTTCTCTTTGGTTAGGAATTCCAAATCCAAATTTATACAGCTATTTACTCATGTATTTGTGTTTTGAAAATTATAATTCATTTGTTTTTTCCTCAATTGTTTTTTTCTTTGCGTCACTCAGTTTACAAAATGAAAAACTTGAAATATCGCGTTATTTACGAGTACGAGTTCCAGCGTGGCACCAGTGCTGCAGAAACGGCTCGAAGGATTAATGATGTGTATGGCGACGGTACCGCAAAAGAAAACACAGTGCGTTTTTGGTTCCAACGTTTTCGTTCTGGAAATTTCGACCTGCAGAACAAGCCCCGTGGACGGCCGGAGACCAAAGTTGATAATGAAGAATTGAAGGCTATTGTGGAAGCGGATCCATCGCAAACCACATCCGAGTTAGCTGCAGGCTGCGGTGTTAGTGATAAAACTGTTTTAATCCACTTGAAGCAAATTGGTAAGGTGAAAAAGCTTGAAAGGTGGGTACCTCACGAATTGAGTGAAGCAAATCAACAAACGCGCGTTGACTGCTGCGTTGCATTACTCAACCGGCACAATAATGAAGGGATTTTAAATCGAATCATTACCTGTGATGAAAAGTGGATCCTGTACGATAATCGGAAGCGCTCATCGCAATGGCTGAACCCTGCCGAACCAGCCAAACCATGCCCCAAGCGAAAATTGACTCCAAAAAAGTTACTTGTGAGCGTTTGGTGGACTAGTGCTGGTGTCGTTCACTACAGCTTTCTTAAATCTGGCCTGACGATTACGGCAGATGTCTATTGTCAGCAACTGCAAACCATGATGGAAAAGCTAGCTGCTAAACAACCGAGGCTGGTTAATCGCTCTAGGCCACTGCTGCTTCATGATAACGCTAGACCACACACTGCACAACAGACGGCTACCAAATTAGAGGAGCTTCAATTGGAATGTCTAAGACATCCACCGTACTCTCCGGACCTTGCCCCAACAGATTACCATTTTTTTCGAAATTTGGATAACTTCTTGCAAAGGAAAAAATTCAACTCCGATGGGGCAGTCCAAACCGCCTTCAAAGATTTTATTGATTCCCGTCCGAATGGTTTTTTTAGTAAAGGGGTCGATGAACTACCTATGAGATGGCAAAAGTGCATAGATAGCAATGGTACATACTTTAATTAAATAAATATATTATAATAAAAAAAAATCGGCTTTATGTTCCTCCCATACTAAACGCCAATTTCATATGTATGGACCTAATATTTGAATGTCAATATTATCTCTTAATTCATTTCTACATTTAAAATGTGAGTTCAATGTTATATGGTTACATATAGGATCTTTTTTATTGTTGAAGATGTTAACTGTTGAAATAAAATAAATTACGTGAGTCTGGCTCTTAGTCTATTAAGAAACTTTTGTATTGAGGTAAAATTTCGAAAAATTTCTTGATCGGTTTTCTAGATTTTTATCTAGACCGGTAGATTCCTGTCTAGAATTTCATCTTGACCTGTAGTTTTGAAGACTTTCTGTATAATAATCTACTTACGTATTCTCAGTTAGTTTTAAACCCTGAGCAAAGGTTTCTTTTATTTATTTATATATCTTTATTTAGTTAACGAATCATTGTTTATCATTGGCCAATATTAAAAACATTATATATAGATATATGTACTCTTATTAAATATTAATTCTCTTCATACATTTTCCGTTGTTTTGTACCGTTTACATTCTTGTTTAAACATATTGATTCTGCTCAGCTTCCTCACACCTTCTGGTAGGCTATTATATTAATTTATTCCTTTGTAATAAATACAGTTTTGGGTGTTTGTCTTTTTTCTATTTGGAATACTTATTTTGTTTGCATTTCTTGTATTATGTCTATGTATCTCTGTGTTATATTTGATTTCATTTTGAAAATATTTTAGCATTTTGTCGTTTAATATTTTGTGTGAATATCATTGAATTTAATTTTAATCCTTATTTTATATCAATTCAATTTAAATCTGAGAGCATCTTTTTAATTTCAGAACATCTATTTCTCTGTAGAATTATCCTCATCTATCTATTATGTGGAATTTGTAATTTTTTTATATCTCCTTCATTACATAGGTACAAAATAGTGGGGCAATATTGAAAATGAGGAATAGTTATTGTTATGAGGAGACCATATATTGTTATTACTGGTAATTTAGTTAGTCAATTTTGGTCTTATTCTCCCTAAGAATAATAATTTCTATGCAATTTTCCTTGTTATGTATTCAGCATGTTTTTTAAATGGTTATTTAGAGTCTATAATTACCCCCAAATATTTTATTGTATCCACTGTTTCTATTTCTTCTTCATCAAATAATATTAATAATAATAATTTTCTAATACAAATAATATTAATAATAATAAACCAGAAATTACGATGAAAACACCGAAGCAATTAGAAAATCCAACCTTCTCAATATTGTATAATGACGATAATAAAGTAAATATACGGATTACTAGAAGCCGAGCAAAACACATTAACGGCGTCGCTGGAGAAACCCACTCCTCCACAAACACCTGACGCAGAATTTTTCAAACTTTCACTTGACGGTGAGCTCCGGACCCAAACGGTTGTACGCTTTTTGGAGAAGCAGCTCATCGACAAGGCGCCCTGAAGATGAACAGTGAGATCGTTCGAAACTCGGCAGACTACTGTCCTGACGACCAGAATTTGACGCGGGTTAACCCCCAAAGTAGTTAGAACTAACATATATTGTAACCGTGGAAAGCCTTA
>JADDOH010012702.1:0-19932 GCA_016648135.1 Agrypnia vestita
AAAAACAAGAGCAATTTTGTGGCAAACAAAATAAAAACGCATTAAAAATTGCTATAAAAATACAAAAAGAAGAAAATAATAGCACATTTAAAACTTGTTAATATTTTCATTGCTATTACAACAATTTTTTAATTTCTTATATTTTTTCTATAAAATTAAAAAATGCTTTATAATATATGACCAACCAGCAAGTCAGTTTTAATCTTACAATAACCATTATGAGTTCATGGTAATTTAGAGGAATCTTGAAATTCGCAATTTTTTTTCTGCATATTGTTCAACTCATTTCCAATAAGTCTTCCCAAATAAAATGAAATAAAATCATTTTTTGGAGACATCATTTTTTCTTCGTTTGTGATTTATTAAAACTTTCAAATTTATCACAATTAAAAAAACGATATTGATAATTGTATCTCACTTACCAATGCGCTGCAACTTTGTAAAATCGTCTATGTATTAAATACACAATTTGATTTGATTTAATCGAATCATTACATTGGTGTTATTTCTTACTAACAATAAAAATACTTTACACTATTCAAAACCCATTAAGAATAAATACAATGCATACCTTTAATGGGATCCTGCATTCCCCATATTTATTAACCCTTAAACAGTACTACGGATTAGTAATCTTAATATACTCTTCACCACCCACGCACCGTACACTATTCATAACCCATTAAAGATAAATACAATGCAAACCTTAGTGGGATCCCATATTCATTTTTTACCCTTAAACAGTACGAATGATTATAGGAATCCTAACATACATTCCACCACCCACACACAAAAATAATTTTGTGATGTAGACAGTAAAATATTCTCAGGCTGCTGCTTCTAAAACACTACTATTCTAGTGTGTTCATAAATGCTCTTCCACGTTTTACATTATCATATACACGTACGTTTACGGGAAGGGACAAAATGTTTGGAAATGGGGAGTGTCCTTATCATTATTCGTACAAGGAAATAGTGTTTTAAGATAAGAGTATTTGTCATATATCGCGCTTAAAGCGTAATACACAATCCTCTTATGCAAAATGCATAATTCTCTATGTAGCGATGTAAATCACTAACACTTCCAAGACGCAACGCTACGCCAGATGGCGCTGTTATGTTACGCCAAATGGCGCTGATGGGCTAAAATATACTGAATTATCTGTATAATAATACTACTCGTATATATCAAGGTGCATTTTTTGAAGAAATTTGTACTTCGAAGAAAAATATTGTCATCAAAAATTTCCAACAGATTTTATAAAAAAAAAAAGACAAAAAAATTGTGTTTGGCTCGTTTGAAGGTTTTCTTTTGGCGCTTAAAGATTAAATTTTTTATTGTAACGGAAACTGTGCACACTGCATGTAGCGGAATATGAATGCAATACCAGAACCAACGACGCCATGTTGAATTCTTGTCAACTGTCAGAATCTGCTTCAGTGAGTTCAGGAATGTTTCGATCGTTTTTTAAGAATTTTTTTGTGTGCCACGATTATTTTAAACACTTGAGGTTACATTTCTATATGTACGAGTTTTGATTCGCTTCATGAAATAGAATCAATAGAATGATCGACAACGATCATAGTAAAATTTTAAAACTCAATACTATGAGAAACACTGATTTATAATTTTGTCTTGATTTTTGTTTTTAAGAAAGACTTCTACTCCCAGGTTCTCGATCCGGGCTCCTTTCCCAAGTAGATCCCAGAGGATCTTAGTTTGAGTTGAACAAGGAAAAGATTTGAAAATGTGCATTTTTACTTCCTTTCTTTAACTCGTGGCGTCTGATTGCTTGCCGGCTTGCCGTCGAAAAAACTTTGGATCGATTTTTAACCCTTTTCCCGTGATCCAATCGAGCTGAAACTTGGTAAGTAGACTCGTGGCGACGATCAAGAAGATCTATCAAATTTTAGTTAAAAAAAAAAAAATAATTATAGTATTATTTCGGATTTTTAGAAATTTTATTGTTTTTTTCAAATTGTAATCATTAGAAAAGTTTGATTACTGCAACGGCAGCGCGATAACGTCGCGGAATATTTTCTAAATTTCAATTACTCCGTCGTTATATATAATACGTTCTTCACTACGAATGTCGAAAATCTAAATTGACTGACAAATGTTTTTAGAATTTAATCTTCAAAGCATGAAGTGTCTTATCAAAGCTCAAAATATCTGACATTTTAGAAATATATTAAATTACTGTAAGTTTAGTGTTGTGTTATATGTTTTAATTCGTCTTTAATTGTTGTTATATTTTACAAAGAAAGGGAGTATAATAAAAACTTGGTTTTAATGAATTATTTTTTTTACCGTTTAGGTTTTGCTTGTTATAGATTATTACTACAAGCCGCCAGCACTTACTATAGATCAGTGATGGCGTCGATTTCTTTGAATAAAACATTAGTACTTACGGTTCTGTTTAATTGCACAAAGTATCTCACTACTTGGATTATATCTCGTTTTTCATGTAATCACTTAATCTAACAATTGTGTGTTACGAGTTGCAAGTTAAATTATATAGAGAGAACCGATGCGAGGCGTGTGCCTTATCGTAACAGGGGGCTGGACTAGCTTGTTTGCATCGTTTCCCATCCAGGGATGTCCATAGATTTTTACCATAGATGCATGTAGATGAACGTTTATAATTGCCAGGATCGGCGCGCGTCTGGAACATATTTATCAGTCGTATTACCCGATATTTGTACCCACCCTGAAGAATGGGAGTTAACGCGAATGTATTTTAAATAATACAATTGCACCAAAAAAAGAAATGCTTGAAAACCTGTAATTAAATTATAAGTCTGTTTTTGAAACAAACTTACCTATAGTAAAACAAGAAAATTTAGGGGTACAATTAGTACTGACACAGTTGTGTTTAACTTTGGCGTATATCGTCACTATATATATATAATTAAGCCTATGTGTCGTTTAATACATTCTCAGATGAATGAATCAATTTGTCAATTTTTCATATAAATAATAGAGATATACTAAAAAAAACATTGCCGTTCATCTGGCAAGTCTGCCTAGCTATTATTTAAAATATTTTTTATAAATCTAGTCTGTGCAATTATTCTTTAAAACAGTTTCATTAGTTTATTTCAGAATGTACTAAAACGGCACATAGGCTTAATTATATATACAGCGACGATATGCCTGTTTTGCGTTAAGGTCACTGGGAAAGAAGGAATTAAATTTATTGACTGGTTGTTATTTTTCACTCACCTACCAGGATGTGAAAGATTTTATTTTAATGTATTATATATGATTTGTGACTTTTTAACATCTGAACCATCAAAAAGTATCAAAATGTAAAATTGACATATATACATAGATACTTGTACATTAACATTGGTTTTGCGTATGAAGAAATTTAAGTTTGGGGTTCGATTCCCGGTGAGGTTTCGATACATCTCTGTGGTTTACTCAAGCCTGGAGTGTTTTTGTGATGCGTTTCTTAAAAATAATGGAGACCGAAAATATACATGTTTAATTTTATACTTTTCATTTTTTTTCCAGGCGAGCGAATTCATTTTCTCATCAAAAATAGCTTCGAATACGTACGTTATAAAAGGCTTAAAAGAAGAAAAATTTATGAAACGTATTAATTTTCACATACAGCATGGAAATTTTTGGTTTGAGTAATGGTAGGATTTTAGTTTCCAAAATATTGTACAAGTCTACTTCTCATAGAATATATCTATACAAGCGTAGTTAGTAACAAGGATAAAGATATGCAAGAAAAAAGACAACATAAAATGATCAGTGATTACGTCATAATGTAATCTTGTAGATATATTACATAGATAAAACAACAAAAAATATTATGGCTTTCTAAAAATAAATGAAGCTCTTACTAACGTAGTACCTACATGAGTGTAATTTTAAATAGATTAGTGACTAGAAGTTTCTCGAAATGACATTCCGACTACCTATCACGTTAAAATGTAATTTGCTTTAGTTATTCCATTAACATATTGTATATGAAATAATGATATTACGTATGAATATTAAATTGTTCCACGGGCAATTGAAATACCTGATGGAAATGAAAGAAGGAGGGCGTACTGATTATAAACTGATTACCATATGCTAATGATGGAGTCTTGATGATGGGAAAGCTGATCTATAATGCCTGGTGACTAAGATGTCTAATGTATATTAAAGTCATCATGGAGGCATTGAAGGTGAACTTATGATGAATCTCATTAAATTGAAAGTGATGGTTTTCGAGGTACGGACGAGATACGAGGAATGAATAAAAACGCTGGAATTTAATATCGGATTTATTAATTACTGTTTAATTAATTAACCAAATGTATAAAGTCACTTAACACTATTTGACTTAACGCTTTTACTTAAATTAAACTATTTCGTAAAATTATCACTCGTAAATAGACACTATATAATTGCTTTATCACTTTATTCACTATTCACTAGAACATTCCATCCAATTTTCGCACGTATTATTCGCTCCGGTTGATTTCGCTACGTAAAAACTTTCCAGATAATTCGCTGTCGAATTACCGCTCGCTTGGCAACCCAGGCCCGCAGCTCGCAGCTGCCTTCGCTTCTATTATCGCTGTCAAGCGTGCTAAAAACAAACCACTCTACTCCCGGGAGCGTCTTATTTATATCAGACTAACGCCGATACAGAACCCTCCAGACGTTTCCAGTAATAATTCGTGGCTTCCAGGCTTTTATAGATGATTCTCGACGCTTCCCGAAAGCCGTGGATTACCCTTAACAATACTAAACCAATAATAAGGCATCGATTTGTGAGAAGTGAAGTGAATATTGCTACTGCGAGAGCTAGTGTTACAGAATATACAAATGTGTCGATTTCTCATCGGTCGCAAGAGTTTGGCCAGAAATATAAAAAAAACTTATTCTCTCAGTAGTGGACAATTTATTTGTCTTCAAAATAATTATATTTATTAAAAAAAAAATTAAATAGGGATGAAGTTATAAGCTTATAAACACATCAAGAAAAATATTACAACAGACCTCCCACCCCTAGCTAAGTTGTACCAGTAGGGGATTAAAATACAACATTTAGGTGTTTTTAGTTTTTACCTGACAGAATTTAAACATTTTTTAACCATTAATCTAACAATTTTTTACCAAATTTTAATCGTTTCGGTAAAAAAAGGTTTTTTATGGTTTTTAAAATTGTAGTTCATGTTTTCACTACGAAAAATTATAGAATATTTATTTATAATTATTCTCTTATTCTGTTTTTATTATTTATATTCTTTGATTAACTAACTAACTAACTAACCATCACGCCGTTTCCCGGCAGGGGTAGGCAGAAAGGATTGAATGCTGTACTCTTCTATCCTGGCATCACTTTTGCTTTGGCTACATTCATACATATTCTCGTTCTACGGTTGTTGAGGCTTTAAACAGGGACATCCTCAAATAGTATCTGATCGTGCCAGGTCTTTCGCGGACGCTCTCTAATTTTGTTGCCTATTCTTAGATTAAATAATTAAAAAATAGAATAAATAAGAGATTGTTCTCGTCAAAATTTTAAAAATATTTATTTATTGAGTTGAAAGTGTAAATATTCAATATTTTAATATAATTTAAATGAAAAAACGAACACGTTTTAATATCCTAACGTATGTAAATCTAAATAAATAGCAAAAATGTTTTAAACAATATTTTTATAAGTAAGTTCTGAAACAAAATTACTGGATTTGTCCATTGCGGCCTTTATTTAACTAAGATAAATTATAGAAGTCTAACCGAGACGAAGCTATTTATATAAGAAACGTGTATGGAAGTCTCTTATACGATGGCCCAGGGCTTAAAAATCTATGTAAACTGATTCATAAGAAAGGACTTCAGATATCTCTAGTATAGTCCAATCAAAAATATGGAAGTTTCCCAGAATTGGAACATATACACAACTTTAAAAAAAAAATTGAAAATGTGTGGATGTTCTTGTGATGGAATTAGTGAACTTTGCATTCTGTACAGTGATCACTTAAGTCAGCTCATACAGGTTGTAAGTATAAGAGACTCCCATACACGTTTCTCATATAAATAGCTTCGTCTCCGTGAGACTTAACCAGCTAAAATTTACCTTAATTGAAAATATTTTTTTTACTTGTACAAGCACAATGTGGTATAACAGCCCCGTAACGACAATCTCAAATTGAAATGTAATATTTCGATTGCTCTCTACTCACAGCCTTGCTAATCCCGTTATATATCAAAAGAAACTTTAACCCTTTTTACATTAAACAATATTCTACACATATTTACACTTGGACTTATGACTCACTCAACTTATCACTAACATTGCACTTGATACTTTGTAGATACATAATTATTACCTCATGAAAACAAATATTATTGACGAATTCAAAAAAATATTATAATTGTGTTCTATAACGACATTCTGGGACAGGCGTAGCCTAGTAGAGTGGCATAATCCACAAATCTAACAACAAAAAAAAATTGTGTAATCTTATCTTATATTTTTATTGTTAAATTATTATTAAGTACCTATATATTGTAAACAAATATTTTTTGTACTAAATAAATAAATATGTGGGTTGATAAAATGATAAAAACAGAGCACATAAATCATGATATCTAACTAGTAATCTGATCGAAAAAACTTACTTTTGGCGCACGAAAATTCCGCGTTTCGCCAAGTTTTGATAGCTACTTGATACAAGTCCAAACGTACAAAACTCCTGACGGCGTGCCAAATAAGTACTCACTAAAGGTTACCAGTTATCGGCATTGATACTTTTGCTCCCTGGTACAATTGACCCCGGTCTGCCCGGCACAAAATTAATTTTGTTTTCTGCCGGGTATATCTGACCTCTCTGGCCGACGTTTCGGATCCCATTTCGGATCCATCAGGGCTGATGGACCCTGCAATGGGATCCGAAAGGAGAGGTCAGATATACACGGCTGAATACTATACTGAATACAAAAGATTATGACGGCCGTGAATACCAGAGAACATTTCTATAAAATTAATTTCTATTATTTTATAGAAATATATATTAAAATTAAAGTCTTTGGTTAATATTTTAATTTTTTTTTTTACGTATTTATGTGAGATTTACGTATTTAATCTGAGGAATTATTTTGAAAAATTGTACATCTGCCCTTGGTTAAAACTATTTATTAAAATGTACAGAAAAACGTTTTCTGATACTTTATTTCATAATTATGTTTTGTGATATTTATTTCATAACTATGTTTTCTGATATTTATTTAGAAAAACGTTTTCTGATACTTATTTCATAATTTCGTTATTTTTATAAGACGATTATACATTTTATAGGTTTTGCGCTGATATACAACACGAAGTAACGTGCGGAAATTTTGTGAACTTTGCACTTTGAATGCAATTTTTTAAACCTAATCCCAATTTTAATAATTTTCCCAAATCGTTGTTTTTTCCGTATTCGTATTTTAACATCCATAACATCGTTAGAGTAACTTTTTTCTCTTTATTTCTTTTTAAAAAATAAATAAAAATATACTTATTCCTTAGGAACTGACATGTGAAGGTACCGTCATTTTTGACGGGTTACAGCTAGTAATTATTATTTTTTATTGTCTGTATTAACTAGAAATAAATCAAAATTAACGCTGAAATAAATGTGACAATTAGACTTACACATTTTACTAAATCAGAAGCTTTCCGTGGTTGAAATTGTTGCATGATTGATGCCCATGACGTCATATCCTTTTCCGATAGAAGATACTTTTTAAAGATGTCTCTTTTTGCCTCTGTTGTTGCCTTTAGGAACTTCACATTCACATCTGTGTTAACCAACATTATTTCTAACAAGATTTTTATATGTGTGTTAAGAATGTTCTAAGGTTTTCACGACCACTCAGAATCTTCTCGTTTGTATCTTCTGGGGTATTTTTGCAGTGTTTTTACGAGCTTTCCGGCTGACGTTTCGAATCCCATTGCAGGGTCCATCATCATCATCCATCATCAAAACATCAGCCCTGATGATGGATTCTGTAATGGGATCCGAAAAGTCGGCCGGAAAGGTCGTAAAAACACGGAATAGTACTCCAGAAGACACAAACCAGAAGATTTTCATATTTTGTTTATCATAGAGCTTCTAAATATCGTTTTGCATAATTTTTTTTTGGTAACTCGAATATTAGTTAAAATTTGCATCTTACCTATGACAAGTTTACCATTATTGTTTAAGATGATATAAACATGTTTTTTTTTCTAAAAAAAGCATTGATATATTGTTCACTCATTTTCGAAGCATTTTGGCCTTGTTTTTACTTTCTGAAAGATATTTTAAATTATCAATTTAAAAAAAAAAATAGTTCAAAACAAAGAAAAGTGTTTTTTTAAGGACATTAATGTTCATTATTTATGGGGACTTTGCTTAAAACAAATTGGTTTTAAATTTTAAACATAATCTTAGCACCAATCACTACAAGGACAGATTAAATATTTAATAAATTGCACGTTTTTGATGTGAAACAAATCTATGCCAAAACGTCCAAGTTTACATATGCATAGCAACACAAACAAACAAACTTCAAAGAAAGCCAAAACACAATTCCTAAACGCAGAACAAAGATTCTATTCAAGTCTCGAGAGAGCGAACCATTTATGGTCACATAAACTTTAGACATCCGGACCCTAAACTGTACAATACAATGCCGGAAAGTTTTTAAAATTATAAGTATCCGAAAAAAATGTAAAAACAATGATAAAAATTCAGAAAAGAGAGGTAGGTTGACCATTTATCGGAACACTCATCCAAAGTGATATCATAAATTTCATGCCAGGTACCTGTGGCAAAGTGTAGAAAGTGATAAATATTTTTAACTAATTAGTACTTGCATATAATTAAGTTATAATTTTAAACTTTGCTTGTCACAACAGAGTTTTCTTTCTTTCTTGTGATATAGGCATAGTAAATATCGAGGACACTTTTTCTCTCATTAGAGATCACTTTCTCATTAGAAATTGCAAAAAAATACGTGAACACGAAACTTCTTCAACTTCGCTCGAAACGAAGATAATACTGCAGGTTCTGCTAAAAAGGCCCCCAAAAGAAGTCGTTGTCAATTTTGTGCAAATCTGACAATAAAACACCTATGATCTGTTTGATGTGTAAAAAAATTATACGTAAACAACGTTCTAATACAAGGTTTTATGCACATGTAAAAAGGATCAATTTTTTTCTGATTATTTTCTTTCTAATTGATTGCGTTCACGTAGTAAATACTTCAATATGATATTATATTTTATATAACGATGGTTATAAATACACAAGATAGACGTAATTAAAAATAAAAAGGCAAAACTAAAAAGTTTTGATCCATTTTTCCCTATAATTATACTACTCGATCAAATCTGACCCGAGGGACGGTACCGTTAATAGTTTTGAAGCCCCTATGAAGGTTAAACCCAAAATAAGGAATAAATAAATAAATAAATTTTCCTGGATTTTAAATATTTTTTTAGGTTTTCGAATTCATGCACTCTTTCTAATCATCCTGTATTGTATACAAACCATTCGAGGAGGAACCCCAAAAACATCAAAGTACCAGGTCTCAACATTTCTGTTGCGGAGCCTTCAGGAAATAACCAAGTAAAATAAATATTCATTACTTCGCTTCGTACTAGGCTTCAAGATACAAAATTGGAAAATGAAGGCATAATTTTCTAAATATCTGATAGCGTTCACTTATTAAATTAATATCTATTTACATTTCTCCTTTATCTTCAACAATGTCTAAATTAATTATTTATTAATACTGGTTGAAAAATGATCGCCTCGCCACATTGCGGTTTCAAGTTAACTAAGAAACGTTAGTACTCAAACAAAGGAAATTATATAATTTTCTTTACAGCCTTCAGAAATGCCTTTGCCGTTCAAAGAATAGAATTTAAAGCAGAAACGAGAAGAATCACTATAATCATTTATATAAAATCTTACGAAAGGTTACAAAATCAAGACTTAATATTTGTTTGACCTGAAATCTTGAAATGCTATTGTACACAATTTAAATTTATTCTAAAAATTATAAATTGATTTAAAATTTATTACAAACCAATAAAAATTGCAACCGCGGTGTATACTACATATTAAATATTACATTATAAATAATAAAATTACTTATTTCATATTTAATATGGACATCATTTTACGAACTGGCGGCCCTCGTAGCCCAGCGGGTATGACACTGGCTTCTCACACCGACGGTTCCGGGTTCGATTCCCGGTGAAGTCACAATAAATCTAAGTGATTCACTCAAGCCTTGGTGTCTTGTGATGTATTTCGCTTCTGTAATTGGGCCTCTTGGCCTGTTGAAGCGTAAAAAAATAGAATAGAATTAGAAATAGAACTGTCTTTACCTAGTTATCATTACGTACACTGTGCCGGGGAAACAAGCGAACAGAATATGGCCGATGCAATTTACGATAAAAGAAGATAGAGAAGTAAAAAGGAGCAAAATCCATCACTCAGAACCCCACTACCCACCGGATGCGTGTGCGCAACTTGTGGAAAGGTGTACTCCAAAATAGGGCTCCTCAGCCACGCTCGGATGACAAATAATTAATAACATGGCAGACGTCATCCTCGCAACGAGGGACCACCATAAACATGAATAATAAATATCAAATGCAACATAAACTCATCCGTACCGATTTATTGCTATTAACAGAAATAAAAATATTTTTAAAAATAATGCTTTACGCTGATGTCAAAAGTTTTACAAGGAATGGGAGTGTGTGATGAAGAAACTTTTATATCGCGACACCTAAGCAATATCAAAAAGTTCTGTCTTCTATGGAGATAAAATGAAGCTTCTTCTCTTAGTTTTCCGTAAGTCTTTAAAGGTTTCCTGAATCGTGATAACTTAATATTTAAAAGGGTTTAAAAATATATATAATATTTTATAATATAATAATTTTCATCCCAATGATATTCTATCTTAACTGCCCAGCTTTTTTCGAAATATTGAATCTTATATTAGTTTTACATACACATGAAAAACATTATGAAAATTCACGCTTGCTTGAAAAAAAAGCCCACAAAAAAAGAGTCATCACAATTTTTAAATGGAAGCGTGATTTAATAATAATATATTTTTCATGTTTTCTTAAAAAAGAACTTTTCACGAAAAATCGAAAAATATATAACAAACATTGTATGGTCTTGTCTTATTTCTTGACATTTAAATGGATATTTGAAAATACCAATGCTGATGATGGAAACAATATTGCGAACTGAAAATAGTTGCGCTGTCTTAAAAATGCCAGATAGAAAAAGATGTAAAAATATATTACGATATCAGAGCACGTTTGAGAGTTTTTACCACATCAGACAAACAATTTTTTTGTTTTATAATTAAGATACATACTCATATAGGTTTATATTTCCTTAAATGTCGATCATTGAAAATAAAAAATGCAACGAAAAAATTACTGAAGGCGTAACAATGTGTGCATTTTATTTTATACCTCAAATAGTATGTACGTATATACGTAAAAGTGAATTAAATTATGAAATAAACTGACAATTTAAATTCAAGGGGTTAAGTATAGCAATTAAGTATTTATGACGCAGTAATAGGATAATTTTTGGTTGTTATAACCGTTAAGGAAGTATAATTTCGTGACAATTGTTTAAAAGGACTGTGTTGTTGTGAGGTAGTTTAAAATAAATGGAATTGTAAATTACCCTGTCATTTTCATAATGAAACAGTCTTAGCTCGAATAATGCCTCTTTTTTACTTGACAGTAAACATGATCGTGCGTGTTTTTTTCAATTTTACCTTTTGCGAAATGAACAACAAAAATATTTAGGGTTCGTATTGCATTTTGTAGAAAAATTCTATCAATTGTTTCTCATCTTCTTTTTCTGATGCCGTGCCTATCTATCTATCTAGATACATAATTGTAGGATACTGACTGTATGCACCAATTGTCCAAAGCAATGTTTGTTCCATGCAATTTGGAACAGCTCCTGGATATTCTCGGTGTTTGATCCGTCGACAATTGATGCCCCGGAGAATTAATTCCTCTGTCAGTTGATCTCTTACACACAAATCTCTCGGAAATTGTTTCTTCGATGTTTTGAGTATTTCCATTCATATAAAGCATCATCCGTGAATGTTAAAAATACGTAATATTTCGTTATTATTTTAATATTTAATAATGCATTTAAAATATTTTTGAAAATATGATAATTAAAACAAATTATATGAACTACTTACAAAAGTACATAGAAACACAATGGTAACTTTATGCGTATTTTGTTCATTTTCTAAAAAACTTTCACTATATTTGTGAAATGTAAAAACAGCCACGAAAATCTTTCAAGTATGCTGAATAAGAATAACAGAACGTCTTGCAAAATATATTTAATAAGGCACTATAAAAATAATAAAACAACTCCGAAAATAGCAAAACTCCGTATCTGAAATTTGGCAAAGGCATCTGACACACAAGTCGCCCAAAAATGAGATGAGAAAACAACGCTTGTGCAAATATCAGAACACAATACGGGAGATTCTTTTTTACATTTTGAAAAATGCTGTAAGTATTTCTCTGGATTTTATTACAGAGCCCCTGAGGGGATTTCCGAAATTCCCCCTGAGCAGAAGTGCTTCAATATCTTTGATGGTTTAGGACCACTAAAATAACAAACTGGTCCCTGGTGAGATAAAGAAATATGACAAATTGACTTTGAAAAAGTGATATCAAGAATATACAAAAGTTGCGGAATGAAAGGACCCGAGAAGAAATAAATCAACCACACTTTTTGCTAGCCAATTTCCTCAGATTGGCGCCATTGTCCGGATGAAGTCGAGGCGAAGGGTTTTAAAGTTTTTGGACGTTCATTTATTATAGCTTAATAATGAATGATTAAGAAAAGGATTTATAGAAAACAATGGAGAATAATTAATCAACGTCCAACTTCTTATGCAAAAATGATTTCGCAATCTTTATCCCTTACATAGATACCAGTACTATGATACTTTTGTGAAAAATATTTAAAATTATAAAACAGGAGTTAGATAGAGTATGCGTCGCAAGGATATAATACCCTGTATATGATCTATGTAAATCATCATAAACAGACATTGTGGATGAATTGAGGTTACAAGTGAAATTACACTTACAAGATTAAATGCTTCTAGACGATCAAATGGCCAAGGACGGAATGAGCAAGCAAAGAGAGCGGCGTGAAATAAGCCCTCGTGAAAAACGTAAGAATATTTATGTGACTCGTATTCCTTGTTTGTGTACATATGAATTATATGATTTAATTTTTAATTCAAATATCAATGTCTACAAAATTAACATACATATAAAAAATATTTTTTGAGCAGTAATATATGTATATAACAATAAACTACTCAAAAACGTGGGCACTTTCTTCTTGTTCAGATTCAGATGCGAAGATGGAATTATACATTAAAAGTAAGGTTGCGCAAGCATTTGTTAGGGTTTGACAAAAAGGCCCGTTTTGATTGTATTGACAAACGTATATACTGTGATCGTCTTTATTACCGTGACTGTTAAAAAATATTTTCTCGTTTTTAGTCATTGTTCTAAAAAGTATGTTTTTACAATATTTTTAAAATTTTTATTCTGTGTTACATAGAGTCTCGTAATCAATTATTACCTAAATAATTTTAATTATGTAATTAAGTAAAAAAGGATATTTATGATTTATTTATATCTACTGTTTACAATATAATACAATTTACTATAGAAAATCTTCTAATTTATACGAACAATATTAGAAAATTATTAATTTCAAAACTACAGTTGGCGTTTATACATCATTTTCAAAATAATATAAACCAAAAAATTTCACTGGTATGTACAACGCTCAATAAAATAACGTATCAGCATTTTAAATAATGATTTTGAACAATTAAACTCATTTTGTAAAATGAATGAATGATTATTGTGTTGTCGTCAGGAATACGCCTCTTTGCAAAATTGTAGAGCGATTGTTGATCAGGAAGTGGGTCAAATATTGATTACAAGATTCCTCGCTGTTAAGACAATAGAAACTAAATAAAAGCATGTAAAAAATACTCATAACACGAAATTGGCATGAATTTTTTAATATGCTTCGTACTGTTAAAATTTTTTGAAAAGCAATCAACTTTTCACACGAACATGAGCAGGAAAAATACAAATGTCATCGCTCGTTTCGCAACAAAAGAGTTACAATGCCGAAATAACGAATTCACAGCTGGCTGGTGACATGTTTTTTGCAGATTACAGCGCGTCAGGTTTTCATACCTTTGTGACACTGTCATGTGATGTACCTTGCACAAGTCACGTGACGTACCCGGCGCGTGTTATGCGATTGGTGAGGTCTAACCCGGGATTTCAGCATTTGATTTTAAACCCGGGATTACAAAACGCTCATTAATTTTACATTTAAAACAAACAATTGAACATTTAATAAATTGAGTCATTGATATTAAATAGTGGGCTTGCTGAAAAAATCACCAGGAAAAAAAAACGGCACAGTATCTTAAATAAAGTAATGTACATATTGTTTTAACCACAATTAATTTTTAGTATAAAATTTCTACATAGTCGGGAGAAATGTTCCATTCTTCATGGCAAGAAACGTACCAATACTAATATTCAAGTATAGACAGATTAGTTAAGTAGGAGGATATTAAAAGGGTTTGTGGTTACAAATTAAGTATGCGTAAATTAATCACAATGGAAACAAATTTATGAGTGGGCTACTTACTCAATTAGATGTTTCACAATATTGTCACGGATCGCGCCTATGGGAGGCAAATAAAACAATACAAACTATTTAATCTTTTAACTATAACGCAGTCTATGGACACGTAGTTAACCGGAGCACTATTTTTTAGTTCACAATATTTCAAACTTAATCACTCGTCTGTGGAACACTTTATTCTCGCTTGCTAGAATCTTCGCTCGTCTGTGATCGCACTTATTTTCAAACGCCTGTTCAAACTTTCTTGATTTATTGTTCACGCATTTGCTCGTTTTCATACAAAACTGTTTGACTAGTTTCTCAATATTTCTAGTGTTTATAAGAATAGCCCAGTTGATTCTATATTCATATGGACTATTCGAGAAACTTCGATAATGTGCAGTTACCATTGTGACAATATAAAAGTTTTTGTGACACTTTTCCTTCTTCTTCTTTTAGTAGATCTGTTGATCTGCGCTACAGAAAACTATGCCTCCTGGGATGACGAGGTCCATTCCTCCATCTTTTCGGTGGTCTTCCCGGTAGGCGTCGTCTTGAGGGGATTTCATTCGCTGCTGTATGCACGAGTCTGTCACTGTCCATTCTGGCTACGTGATCCCGCCAGAATCTCCTTCTGGATGTACTCCATCGTGCTACGTCTTCTATTTTGCAAGTTTTCCTTTTGTCTTCATTTCGCACATGGTCACGTAGAGTTTTTCTAGTAATGGATCTCAGCTTTTTTCCTAATTTCTAATATTCCTAGGTTATCCAAGTGAAAACCCCCAGTAATAGTATGTAAGAATTGAAAACCTATATTTAAATCAAAAGAGTGATTAACTTGTATCAGATGATTTATTGATTTATGTTTGTTCTATTTATTTATTCTCATTTTGCATATATTATTGAAATGTCGGCTTTATTGGCAGTTGGAATTTATTTTTCAATTGAAGATTATTTCCGGTAACAAACGTTATTACAGTCCATTATAACGGTAACAAAACTAGTTGATTTGAATTGAATTGATTTGAAAATAATTATGGTATGTGATGGTATGATGTCTGTCCGTAGTAGATTGCACAGCCTTGACGACTACACTTCGAATGAGGAGTTGAAGAATTCAGTATTATGAATGGAAATGGATAAATTAATATAATCTGAACGGAATTGAAGATCATGATTATATAGAATGTTAAATTTAGATTTAAGGTTCTGAGTACTGAGGTGAGTATGCCACTAACTTTTGAAAAGGACATTATGAGGTAGAGATAAAACTTGAATGTTATGGCATTGTCAGATTGTAGGCCAATGGAGAAGATTGCGGAAAGATGTGATGTAATCTGAAAACGGAAACGGATACATAAGTTTTGAATGCGTACCGGTTTATTGAGATGCTCTACGTTGGCACCCAGATAACACACATTCGTATTTTCTATCATCTAAGAATTTTTCATTTTGCATTTATCATTTATAAATAATAATATTTGATCACTATTAAATAACGTTCATAATTAAAATTGTCACGAGACTGAAGAAACAGGAAAAATAAGAAATCACTAGAAGGGTCTATAATAACCTACTAGATTCATGAAACGTCAGGAAACCCGAAAATGTATATAGATATAAGGACTCCATCGCGACGAATAGTTTTTCTGACATTTCAGAGATTACACAGAAGCGATACCATACAAACTAGCAGCGAAATACCAGCGACAACAGTCGGGAGAGTGCCACCCGTTCAATAAGTGCAACTACAAACGTGTGAATACTCTAAAAGGACGAGTATGAAGTGTTCCACAGACAAGTGATTTTTGTGAAATTGTGTGAATTAAGAATACCGCTCCAATTAAATTCGTATCCAGTGACATTAATTAATTAATAAAAATATTTTTAAATATATTTTCTGAGAACACAATTACTGGATCTTAACCACAGAGAGATAATTAATAGTAAAGATAAATTATAAGTCTCAAAGACACGATATGAGAAATGTGCGTTTTTAAAGTTATCAAATTTATTTATTTAAATTAGTCACACATTATCAAATTTTATCAGTTTCAAAAAAATAATCAAATCATGTCAAAAGCAGCAGGCACCCGGTTATAGCTAATCTTATAGCGAAAGTATATCACTTAAGCCAGCTCATACATATCATAAGTCCTGGGCCATCCCATAAAAAGACTTCCACACACGTTTCCCATATAAAAAGCTTCGTCTCCGTTTATACCTATATAATTTATTTAATTAATATTTATTTTTAGTTTTAGATTTTTATAAGCACGAATGATATATCTACCCTCTACGGATCTGGTTGACAATAAATAAAAAATATATTTCATGTTTCTGGAATACGCTGAAGGTAGTTTCATCCCTTGTCTACCTCGTATGTGTGTGTTGTGTGATAGATAAGGAGGAAGTAGGACTTACCTTCGGCCAGTTGCAGCATGCGCAAAAGCAGCGCGATGGCTCCGAGACAGACATGCTTCCTCATTCCATGTAAAGTCCAGGGAAACACTACACTATTTATCTTCCACTCTGCACTATCATCATCGCCGCCACACATTCACCACCGGTGACCGATGACGCTGTCGGACATGGTTGGCGACACGTCTTAAGCACTCATGATGAAGACTTGGTCCGATGCTCACTGAGAATCGATCAAAATATTCACAAGTAATGTCTTTTTCAGAAAAAATAATGTTTTTCTCACTTCAGCGTTGATTTGGTCACAAGAAATTCACTGAAACAAAAATATAAAATTTGAATTAAACATTTATTTTGAATATAGGATTTATATTTATAATATATATAAACATTGGCGGCTTAATATGTCAAAGGAAATTAAAATATGTAAAAAACTGAATTGCAATTTTATATAAGAAAGTATTATTTTATTATTTATTTACAGTAGTATTTTGTTTGGAAGCAAACAACATAGCAAAAAAATACAAAAAATTAACAAACTTCAAAATCACATGCCGCCAAAAAAAATTAGCCTTACTATCCAAATTAATGGTGGACTCTTACAATATTCATGTAGATTCTGTTGTTAATATAGGAAAGCATCAACGTTTTTATTTAGAGAGTAAAACAATTTTTTTTATTCGAAAATTTATTTTTTACTTTATATTTAAATAATTTTAATAAATGAATATTTTTTTTCGTGTACTAAAATTTTCTACCTTTTAGCATTAATTATTATCCAGTGTACAAAATCATTTCGGTAGGAAACTGGCGCCATCTTTTGGAGAGCTCATTAATTTCATTAATCATTAATTTCCGATATACATTTTATTTAATTAATTATGGTGTGTCTATTGATTAATCAGTGAATCTGATAATTGAGTCATGTATTGTCATCAAGAATACATCTGTGTGCAATTTTAGCTCGATTAAGTACTAGAAAACGGGTGAAATATCGATTAAAAAATTCCGTCCAAACAAATAGACAAACAGGTGAAGCTAATATAAGCGTGGCAAAATGGTGAACTGTCTGCATGATAACTACATCCATTTTTGTTATATTGGATGTAAACATTGCACGGGCTTAGTAAACGCATATTTTTTGTAAATGATAACATGATATGATAATATAATGATATGATAAATAAATAAATACTTATTCCTTAGGAGTTGACATGTAAAAGTACCGTAATTTTATTATTATAATTATCTAATAGAGACAAAGCTATTTATATTTATATTAACAGGGTTAGATGGATTTCGAATTATTTCTTTATGTAAATGTTATAAATAAACAAGTATATTGCTGATGCAATAATACACTTGTCTTTAATCCATTGACAATATAAACATTTACCACCGTCATAAACTTTTTGAGATTTGGGCGTTTTAAGTGTGAACTATTTTTATGACATTGAAAGATTTGGCAGATACTTCGTGGTGCAACATTATAATTTAAAATATGTTTTACTTTACTTTGTAATACACACACATAATATGAGATATTAAATTACAACTATAGTTTCGAGAGGAACAGTCCCTCTCATTATTACTAGTTATTATCTATACCTGATGATGAGAGGGACTGCTCCTCTCGAAACTATAGTTGTAATTTAATAGCTCATATTGTGTGTGTATTACAAAGTAAAGTAAAACATATTTTAAATTATTTTTATGACAGTCAGAATTTTAATGTGAACCCTATATTTCACACCGACTTTAGAAACATGTCAAAAACAACAATTTTCTCACACTGCATAGCGATGATAAACACACATTTGGGAGGAAAGAATAGCAATAAAATTATCCAAAATCGTGTCGTTATTGTTAGGTAAGGGAATTAACATAATTTAACTCTTTTGGCGCCACTATTACCCGTCCAAATTGTCGTCCATTTAGCAGAATGGGTTTCAGCACACCGTTTAAGGCGAGCGAGAAAAACTTTTATTTGGAATTTAATGTTCATTCTTGGGGTACCCATCATGGCGGGTCATTAGGTTGTTAATCTGGCCATTCCATCTTTCCCCAGCGAATTCCAACCCAGCAATATTGTACAACCTACAATACACCCCACTGGACTAAGTGCCCGCTCACCCACGCGGAAGGGTTCGAATCCCTCGCCTACCGCACCATCAAGACAGACATATGTGTCTATTCTAAGCTGGGAATTAATTACGCGCTATGTGGGATGCATTACTTTATTTCGCGATATAAAGAATTGCTATGATTAACTATAATTAGCTATTTATCAAGATCAAGATCCCAATTATAATAATTTCGTTGTCTGACTGTCCGTCCGTCTGTTCGTATGTCTGTCTGTATGTCCCCGTAACTTCGTATAACTTCCGTAATACTAAATAATAAAATTTATTTTCAAATTATTTTTTTTTAACAATTTTTTTTTCCATATTTTTTTACGACTAATTTAAACCGACATGTAAAAATACCGTCATTTTTGACGGGTTACGGTTATTATAAATTTCTAATAGGGAAAAAGCTATTTATATTTATATTAAGAGGGTTTACGAACTGTCATAAGATTGACTAAAGTGATCAATTTACACGAGAACATTTAGGGCTTGTTTAGACACAGCGGGAACCGTGCCGTTTCAGAATCGCATGAAATCCGTGCGGGTCTCATTTACCTAGGTTTGTATGTGATCGTTCAGACACAACCGTGCGGTTAGTCAACCGCTGCGGTGCTCGCAACCCAACCGCTAGAAAATAGACCCGCACGGC
>JADDOH010012703.1:0-30478 GCA_016648135.1 Agrypnia vestita
GTTTCAATACAAGTTAAATAAAATGATAAAAACCCCGAAAAAATTCCATTTGGAATGTTTTCCAATTAGAATTCGAAAGTTTTTATTTTTTTATTTGTCTTGTACTAAAGGGAATGAATTTTTTATATTTGATATAAGTTACTGTAATGATAGTCCAACGTTTTACAAAAAATAAGTCAGAAATATTGAAAAAAAAATGCAAACTTTGATGTCGCATATCTCCTTAACTATTGATATTAGGTCATAATAGCTTAAACATTTTCGACTCATAATCAAGGCAGGAATATAGTCCTGCGAGGTTGTTAAGGTTTTACAAATAACCCTGTATATTTAAAAAATATTTTTATATTATGTTCTAGGAACACAATAACTGGATCGTGTCTTGAGATGGATAATCATTAATAATTAAGACGAATTATATAAGTTTCACAGAGACGAAGCTATTTATATGAGAAAAGTGTATGGAAGTTTTTACAGGTTGACTACAGGATATAAGACCTGCATTAGCTGGATTAAATGATCATTTTACACAATGCAAGGTTCACCAATTTCACCGTAAGGACAACCCGACATTATCAAAATTTTTAATGTTATATATATGTTATTTATGTGTTTTCTTTCAAATATTGGAGGGCCTGTGCTAAAGCCATCTATGGTAGAAAATTAGGTATTCCCATAACATGAGTTAGTATACATAGATGTTGCCGCTGGTAATAATACCTCTATATAAAAACCTCTATAAAGCGAATGAACTTACAATTTTCGATATAAGTTATTTTAAGGGATTTAAATACGTAGTGATTTAAAGTAGACTGAATGCAGTGGAGATGTGATCCCTAAGACGTATGTGTGGCAAATCCATTTATGAAGAATGAAGATTCTTTTTTTTTTTTTTATTTATGAGGAAGGGACAATGAGAATTTTTTTTTTTTTCATTTATGAAGAAAGGACAATGGGAGAAATCCCGAAAACGTTCTAACAATTCAAAATAAATATAGTGGAATAAAACAGTGTTGTTTACCCTCATTTTTTTTAAATATTATTTTATTTAGTTTAGCACAAACAAAGGCATGACACGCCCATACATTTTGTGCATGATGGTAAAACATAATGGAATCTAAATAATATCACATAATGTTGCATTATAATATTACAAAGAGTATAATCATACAAGGAATATGTTTAATCTATTGCATTACTGATCATATTATTATCAATTGCAATAAAATATTATTTTTGAATTTTGATTTGCCATCTGAATAAATGTCTATATTGCTTGGTGAATGCAGAATATTATACTGGCACGTTGTGATTAGTCACGGTGAAAAATTTAAATGAAATATACTGCGTATTGAGGTAATTCTAATGGAAACTTATTTTAATTTCAGAAAGAACTTTTTGTACATCAAGGTGACCGTAATTTTATATAGTATCATTAAACCTGGAATAATTCTTCTAATAGATAAAGTAAATAGATAAAAGTTAATTAATTAATCTGTCTCGGTGTAATTCAAATTTATTGTTGGTACCTTCTCTATAACGAAAAAACTTTGGATCGATTTTTAACCCTTTTCCCGTGATCCAATCGATCTGAAAATTTGCAGACAGACTCGTGGCGACGATAAAAATGATCTGAAAAATTTTCGTTTAAAATTATTTAATTATTATAGTATAATTTTGGATTTTTCGAAATTTACATACAAATGAGAAAGGAGCCCGACGCGTAGAGAAAGTACGAACCCTGTTTCACCTAGTCCGACTCGAGCCATGGGTCCAATCAGTCGGCTATATGTTGATAGAACATCAAATTAGAAACAATACAAAAGAGAAAGAGAGTATAATAAAAACTTGCTTTTTATGGGTTAGTTTTTTTTATATACTCGTTATTGTGTGGTGCCCATATCGGCGATGCATATAAGACATATACATATAAGACATATGCATATAAGATGAATACACCTATATGTCTTAATAGAAGATAAGTCAGAAATATTGGAAAAAATGGAAACTTTGAAGTTCAAAGTTACATAAAAATGTAAATTTGACTATTGACATTACAACATTTTCGGCTCAAATAAAACAATAATCTACCTGTAAAGTATTATGGACTAGCTCTTTTACACCCCGTATATATGTACATTTTAATTGCAATCCACTGTTGGAAGCGAATTGATTTCTTGATTTCTTTGATGGCTTTGGCTGTGAAGCGAAATTGAATTATTGCTCATAATATATTTCATGATAAGACGTCGGGCGCCCATTGTAAAAACACCCCCCGGCAGTCATTATGCTCTTCCTTCGTTTCCTCTTCAATTACCTTAAACAAATAGTTTCTTTGATGTTATGCCTCACCTAATTGCGTTCCAAATTGCTTCCTTTCATCATTTCTTAACTCATACAAATAACATTCACATTACAAATTCAATTTAATTAACCTTCACTTAAATGGAAGTTGATTTTTATAACAAACGTTTTCTTCAAATATTTTATATTAATTCAGATAAATTTCGCTCAAATACTTCCATGCGTTGTCTAAAGAACTATCTTATTTATAATTAACTTACCACCACGCCGGTTTCCCGCGCAGGTAAGTAGAGAGGATGGAGCAACATGCTGTTTTGTCTTGACACACAACTCTCCTTTCATCAACATTCATACATCTTCGCAAGCAAACTCGACGATTGTTGAGACTCCAAAAAGGACCAC
The DNA here is from genome assembly GCA_016648135.1 of Agrypnia vestita. Lineage (NCBI taxonomy): Eukaryota > Metazoa > Arthropoda > Insecta > Trichoptera > Phryganeidae > Agrypnia > Agrypnia vestita. Next base: position 2,707 of record JADDOH010012703.1, read on the forward strand.
CTTCCAATATCTGATTAATCTGGTCATGCCAAGTATTCTTTCTGGCTCCATTAATGATATGTATATTTTTTCATATGAATTCGTTATTTTTTAATCTGGCAATGGAAGTGTCGCACAGTGCGTGGACTTTTTTAGAACGATTATAATAAAAATACGTCGCCGTGTATGCGTTCGAGTTTGAAACATTTCCAGCCAAAGGTACACATCCTAACCTAGAAAAAAATGACGTAAGAAAATGTAAATATCGGTTTATTTCTTCTTGAAGTGACTCGACTGTTAAATAGTGTATATATAATATTTGTACATATTCAATAATGCCTATCTAAATGTATTTTAAAATAATCAGTACGTATACCTCATTTCTTAAAAAAAATCATAAAATTTGGTGATTTTTTGAAGCTGGCAAAGACAAAACCACACGTTGCATACTGCATTTATGGAGCAATATAATAAACATAGATATTAATTACGTAAAAAAATTACAAAATAAACGAAAAAATATTTTGTCAGATTTAAAAAATATCTTTAAAAATATGTACTCGCTAGAGAAAGTAGAAAGAATAATGTATTCTTCTGTCGACCGGCTCGTGTGGTCGAGTGGTCGGGTCTTTTAAATCTTTTGCCTACAGCTTACTCTGAAAATTATTTTTATTTTGATATGGTACGCCTTTGTGTTGTGCTAACTTTGCCCGTCTACTTAAAAAAATAAAATGATAACTTTCACGGTTCAGATATTGTGCCGCATTCCGCTATAATAATTCCGGCTGCCTGCAATATTATTCTGATAGGAGGATGATTTTAATTCAAGACAGAGAATTTAAATTAACTTTATATTTTATTCGTCTAGGACAGAGAACATGAATTTATTAATTTTTTTACGTTACCAATATAAGAAATACAATCAAATGCAATGCGTTCTTCGAATCGAATATTTAATATATATTGATGCTAAAATTGAGGTATTCAAAAGGAAAACCGTTACTACCCGTATCCAAATTTAGAAAATATAGAGAGTAATAGAGGCAGTTTATATAGAAGGGGTAAAGTTAGTAAGTTTGGATGTAGGAGGTAATCTACGAAACTACTTACCCGATTTCAAAAATTCTTTTACCAATATTTAGAATGGACTTTTAGGGTGGACATAGGCTATATATTATCCCTTTTAAATAAAAGGGCTTTTCGTGGTAACCTATTTTACAACCAAAGTCGATAAAAAATTCTCGAATGGTGCGTGTTTTAAGAACGCTGCCTTAACGAAATATTTAAATATCCCTATTTAAATATTTCAAAAGTTGTAGAACCAGGACAAAATGGGAGTGTAATTGGCTGCAATGGCATGAAAAGTGTGGTGTGTTATTTCATGACATCTAAAAAGTTAAGTTAACCTAAACATGTTAAGGTGATCTTGAAACTGGAGTATCTAATTCATAATTCTACAAGAAAATTTTGGTACTTTCATTACAGGCTTGAAGATCTTCTGCAGAAGCAACCAAACAAAGAAGAATAAGAAAGACGTTCTTCATCAAGTAAAAACATGAGATCGTGAATTTACACAAAAACGAACTTAAGACAGGCACCTACGTAAATCGCCAGGGTCTACCCTGGTTATAGTAGCGCAAAAAAGGGTCGTCCACCCTTGGATTAATCCCCGTAGCATACTAGGAAACAAGTGGTGGGTCGCGGGGCATAACATAGGGGATGCCTTCACCCTGAAAGCTTTTTGTGGAACTTTCTAGTCTATGGAGAGTAAGTAGATTGTAGATCAACAAAAGATTAGTAATTTTTCTATATAACCACTTACTAAAATTTCTAATCTACCGGTTTCGAGACGTATCCGTCTCTTCGTCAACCACTATACTTACTTGTAAAACCACTACACACCACAACCATAGTATTATTCACAGACTAACATCTTCCCAAAATACACATGCGTGTTAAATCTAAACGAAGGCTAACAGGCACTAAGGTTCCTACCAAAAGAGATCAAGAGTTTGAGAGGTGGGGAGAGTGAGACGGAGTGGGGTTTAAAGGGGGTGTTCACAAGTCTTGTGTTTTACCCAACAATGCCGAAGATCGCCACTTATGACGTAGTAAATCATCCGATTAAATGGTTACTTATTTATCCTTACGCAATTTCTTAGGGAGGATGGAACATCTTTCTATTCTTTAATACTTCTCTTGTCTGTTCACTTTTATATACCTTCAAAGGCGCACTCGGCGATTGTTAAAGCTCCTAACAGGGCAACCGAAACCTCTTTTTAACTGATCGTGCGGGATCTTTTACGTCCTTTGTTCTTTAACATTTATCTTTATCGTTTCCTCACTCGTAAGTTCTACACAGCCATTCTCTACCAACCTTTCCTAATTTTAAGAAAACCACATTCACTTCTAAATGGTTCATTCTTTATTCTATCGTTTATAGGTTAGCCATAACATCATTCTACATAGTTTTATTTATTTATTTATTGTTTATTTACATTTAAATTAGTTAATACAAGATACTAATAACTGCCACACTATGTAAAAACCTGTTCTGTGGCAGTTATTCTCATATGGTATTTATGTAGTAATAAAAAATGACAACTAAAGAATCTAAATCTAAAAGAAAATAAAAAGAAAAGAAAATATACATACATTATATATGGAAAATGAATAATAATAAAGTACCAACTTAACATGAATTTTCTGATATTTTCAATATAAAAAAGTGGTGTAAACTAAGTTTATTTTATTAATTATGTTAATAATGTCACCACAAAATTATTTCGCTATTTTTGAAGAAGAAGATATATAATATATTATATATAATATGTCATATTATGGAGATATATTAAGTTTTTTTTTTCAATATTTCTGATTTACCTTCTGTGAATTATTGAAGTATTATTAAAGAAACTCATATGGAATATTATGAATAATTCGCTTTGATACAAGTCACGTAAAATTATTAGAAAAAAACTGGTTCAAATTTCTCTCACATAGTACCGAAGTATAAAAAAAGGAGTGACCGATGGCTTGCCAACATTAATAAGTTCGATATATGTATTTTGATGATACACAGGGTTGAACACGAATAACCGGGCCACCTCATTTACTAATAAGTCAGAATATCGCATTAATTTAGGAATTGTTTGATTTCATACCAATTGAGATAAAGCGGGCCGATTCTTTGTGCGCAACCTATATTCCTGTAATGTATCAAAAAATATATTTTGTTCAAAGCCATTAAAATGTCACGTTACCAATAAATGGCGATTTATTGGAAGTGAGCTGAATATAACGAATGTGCAGTCATCAAATCGATTACAAATGCTCACCTCGTGGATAATACGCATAATAATAATACACAATACACAATTTGACAAACTCATTAATCATTTGCTCTATTAAACTGACATTTGCGTGAACACGATTAGCAATCGAATCAGTAAACTAATACGAACGGCTCGTTAGCATTATATTCGTAAAATCACCTCTTAACAGGGCTGCAGGAGTCTTCAGAAATCGACCGACTCCATTTTTATAATATACTATTACATGATTTTATTTAGCTTCACTCGTCTGTCAGCCACAAATTTTTGTAGTCAATATTTGACCCACTTTCCGAACAAAAATCTCTTAGAAATTGTTCCAATAAACAGCAACTTCAACAAGTGACTGTCCTTTGCACCCAGTATTAACTTACTCCATTTAATTACTCTGCTGTAAACATTCAGCCACATTTCCATAAAAATGACACGCACTGACACAAAAGATTTCTTCTGGGCGAGTAAGAATTCGTGTCGCGTCACAACCAACCCGCCTCAAGTATTTATTAAAGGTGTTGATACACATGCTTATTTTTGAGCATGATCTAATAACTGTACGCATGCTCGTTATTAGCATGCTTATTTTAAGCAAGCTCATGAATGCTCAAAGCTAACAATCAAACACACATGCTTATTACTGGCATGCTCTTGTCATAGAATAGAGACGCTCTTGTTCCAAATGGAAACCTTGCAAACTGAAACAGGAAATTCAAGTGAACCAATAAATCAAAACAGTTCGCGAGTTTCCATCCGCACATGTTTCATTTTAGTTTTTATAATTTTTATTATAAGATTTGAATCATTCGTGTCTTTTAATAAAGTCTCATAAACATTATTTCTTGTTATATTATTTTTACATAGCGGTAACTGACTATTCCACAGACTTTAGTGATTCCTATAATTAGTCACGAAAAGTAATGTTTGGTCATCTCCCCAACGCGCCACATTTGTTTCATCTGTCGCGGACTGAGAAGATCGCATTGATAATCGATACTAGCCGCAAATGACATTAGCATGCTTATAAGCAAGCCTATTCACATTTGCTGAAAAGATATTCCACCCGCAAATCAAATGAGCATGCTCATTACTAGCAATATGCGTACATACATTCTACTAAATAGCAATAGCTCAAGAAGCTCAATACTGCGCATGCTCACGTGCCATTAATGAGCATGTGTATCAGTACCTTAATGGTCTTTCACTCGCATTAAATCCCTTCGGAGTGGGACTGAAGGTAATGTCGGGGCTGGTAGATTTATAAAACATTCGACAGCCCTGTTTCTAAAGGACAGCACACATGCGTGTCTGCATATTGTTAAGTGGTTTTGTCGTTTGATATTCAAGCTGTTAAAAATATATGACATTAACAAATTAAGGATATTCTCTGTACGTATTAACTATTTCAGTAACTATTTATTATTCTAACGATGTCGAGTCTGAAATACTACTTCTATGGGCAATCTTCGATCAAAGGTGTATTATTTATTGATTATTTGCTAAGCACGATATGACGATATTCAGGGATGAGGTCAGCGTTCGAATCAGAACGACAGTTATATGCTCATCGTACATCCTGAATAATTACTCTTTTTTGGTGAGTGGCGCGTGTGCACACTTTTTCGTACCGCCCACTCGATACAGGCCTTGCCCGCTGGTAAAAATAATTTGAATAAAAGGACAACACTATTAATATCATTGAAAGATTTGGCAGATACTTCGTGGTGCAACATTATAATTTCAAATATGTTTTATTATACTTTGTAATACACACACAATATGAGTTATTAAATTACAACTATAGTTTCGAGAGGAGCAGTCCCTCTCATCATCAGGTATAGATAATAACTAACTTAAATACAAAATGTATCAATCTAATTGGGTAGGTCAGGGGGGTCAGGGGGGCGCGCGGCAGGGAAGGGTATTTTTTTCGCCGAACAGCTCTAGGAGTGGTGAAGTGGACTGAAATGTGATATTATTTATTAATGTGTTTCCAGAATTTAAATTTTTTAGGATTTCAACCACTCCTAGAGCTGTTCGGCGAAAAAAATACCCTTCCCTGCCGCGCGCCCCCCTGACCCCCTGACCTATCCAATTAGATTGATAAATTTTGTATTTAAGTTAGTTATTATCTATACCTGATGATGAGAGGGACTGCTCCTCTCGAAACTATAGTTGTAATTTAATAACTCATATTGTGTGTGTATGTACAAAGTATAATAAAACATATTTGAAAAGGACAACACTATTTTTTGCACGTGCGCTAGACTAGAACGCGACCACTATAACTTGGCGTGCGAGGGAGGGCGTCCCTGCAAACCAAGCAATAATGGCGGCCGTTCTATCTGTCAAACTGTCAGACGTAATATCGGTCCACTATTTGCTTTTTCAGCTTCGAAAAACTTTAATACTTCATTGGTTCTTGCACCATCCCGGACTGTTTTGGATGTTTTGGACATAATAATTCACTGTATATTGGTAATCAAGATGTCACAGCTCCCGAAATTGAACTGAATGACAGGGCGAGGGGTTACCGCCGGGTGCGGGTGGGGCTGGTTTTAGTTCCAAAGTCGCCGCACGCCAAGTTATTGTGGTCAAGCAATAGCGTTCGTATTTTATCGGAACATATTTTTAATATCACATGCCTACTTCTGACCCGTTCATCCGGTAGTACAAAATTTTGAGTCTTAAATGAAAAAAAACCTAAAAAGCAGCTTATTTCATAGTACTGACAATATGTCGTCGGTACACAGAGAGGACAGAACGCCATACTCTTCTATCCTGGCACACTATTCTTGTCTCGCCTACTTTTACATAACTGAAGTGGTGCTGTGTGGAGCCGACTTTTATTCATTCTATTAGATATTTAATTCACAAATGAGTATATGATTTTATTTTCTGTCTCGGACAAACGTGCGCCAGGGAATGTTGCATCACAATCACAGCTGAGGCACTCCAAGGGAGTGAACATTTTTTTTTTCAATATTTTCCAATAAAAAAATAGTTTCATTTGTTATATTAATGGTGCCATTAAAAAAATAAAAAATAATTAGTCTATACTTGTAAAAACCACCCAATTTCTACCTAAATTCCAGGTTTGCAGAGTGGTGGGACCCTTCAAGTAGAATTTCTACGGAATAAAATGTGTCTCATAATATCAAAATTGTTATCAATTATTCAGAATATCATAACATTCTGTCAGATAAATATGTATAAAATACATATGTATTTTTTTCCGAAATGTATGTTAAACTTATGCTTAAATGTACTGACTGTGCCGATTATTTTATCAGTTTTTTTTTTTTTTTTGGGTTTAAAATCCTAGGATTGGTCTACAACAAGCACTCGCCCTCTCCACTCCTCTCTTTCACCTGCCAGCCATCTCTTGGTAGTATCTTTATCTTTCTCAGTATTTATCTTTTTTTCAGTCTTTTATCTTTTTTTTATCAGAAGCAATAGTAAATCGAAAACGATTAACCGGTTTTTCGGACGCTTAAAAAAATCCTGAAAACCAGCTCTTTTGACTCGGTTGACTGTTTTTGTTTCGATTATTTGCAAATTAAATAAAAAATAGCATAATAATACATATCGTATCCTCAGCCAAAAGGGCGTAAGTGATTATTTCGAACTTTACAGGAGAGCAAAAGAAAATTTTATCACTCAAATATATTTTTTAAAAATGTAAAAAAAAAACATAGAATAAAAATAGGGTCGCTCAGGTGGTTTGGGCATGTTGAGCGAATGAATGAGGAAAGAATTGTAAGAAAGATATATAATGCAAGTGTTGACGGCGCCAGAAAGAGAGGGAGACCACGGAAGACGTGGCATGACCAGATTAACCAGATACTGGAAGATGGTCCTGTTAGAAGCCTGAACAACCGTCGAATTTGCATGCGAAGATGTATGAATGTAGACGAAGCGAAAGTTGTATGTCAGGACAGAAGAGTATGGCGCTCTATCCTCTCTGCCTACCCCCACGGGGAAACGGCGTGATGGTAAGTTAGTTAAAAAAAACAAAACGATCCCTTAAATATCATTTGGAAAACCGTCATCTTAGCTTTTCATGACTTCATAAGACAAAGACAAAATTTCACCCTAAATAGCTAAAAGAAGAATATCTTTTGCGAAAACGGGTTGATTGATTGGTGGAAAACGCACAAATTTATTCTTTTTTCTTAACTATTACTATTATTCCGATCAAACAACCGGCCCTTGGAAAGCACTTGAAAGTAAAAATAATAAAAGGAAAGGCGCTTACAACTCATGTGTGAAAGCTTTCTACGCAATTTGAACATATATACAACTTCCAAACAATGAATAAGCATGGTATATCTATCATGGGTGGAAATGGCGAATGTTACAATTGTGTAAAGTGATCACTTAAGCCAACCATAAAAAGATAGGTCATAAGTCCTATGTACACCCAAATGACTTCTATACCTACTTTCCCATAATAAATACAGTTTCGTCTCTGTGAGATATCTATAATATACATTAATTGATTAATAATGTCTCTGTGACATAAATCCAGCACTGTTCTGAAAGATTTGAACAAACTCAAAATATTCTGAAAAATAATACAATTAAGAAAAAAATAAGATTTATATCTATAATTGCCTGCTTAGTTTCAAGAAACGGGTACTTTTCCACCTCTGAACATACGCCTCGCCTTGAATACGATAATGATTGACGGGTAATTGTCAATTAAAGCGGTGTCTGGTCCGACCAATCGGAGACCGAGGAGGCGTAATTAATAAGAAATGGACGTCGCGGCCGCGTCGCCTCGCGCGGGAACCACGCTTCGGGCGGGAAAATTAAAAAAGCAATTAGTTTTTTGCACGCTGGATGGCGGCACGAATAGTTTTGCGACCGTAGAACATTCTACATTTCATAATCGGATATGCCATAGCAGAAGCTAGCCATCGCTTGTTTTACCGCTGTTTGTTTTACTGCTTTTGAAATACTCTAAGGTTTATTATTATTTGGTCTTAAATGTCTCTCTCTGTCTTTATTACTTTATGATTTACATGTTTATTTATTTAAAATTTTTATGTATTTTATTATAATATTTTTAGGTAGGTACATGCAATGATATAATAAACTGTAGATACGTAATAAGCGTGAAATCGTGGCAAATCAAAAATAAGGTAATTGCCTTACTTGCATTCGTTATCGAACGGACCTTCTATGTCATCGGGCGCGACGCTACGCGGAAAAAGGAACACTATTGTAAGAAGTATGTTATTTTAGTCACCGTGACTTCAAATTACCTGATTTTTCTGTCTACACGCAGAGCGTTTGTGAAATAAATAAGCCGTGATTTGTTGTCTCTTTCAATCCCATATTTGATACATTTGAAAGCTAGTATGGAAACAACGTGTCTATATTATAATACGTCAATGGGTACATGTTTATTTTTCTTTTTATATATTTTACAATATGTTTATATGCATTTGTTTATATTTTTTATGTTCGTTTTTTTTTTAGTAAAGACATCTTCCAACAGCGGGGACAGTGAATGGTTTTGTTCTTGCGGCAGCGCCGCCTCGTAACGGTTTACACGACTTGCGCGGGGTAGCGCGGTCTTGCATGCTAATTGAAAAAAATATCAACTTGGAGATGATTGAGTAGGACCGATATGGAATATTTTGCTCTTAGAACGGTCCCGGGTAATCGGTAGGTACCATTCGCCATTCATTGCTTTTTGAAATATTATTGGCTGGCCGCGTGTGACAAGTCGGTTATCTATTTTTAAATAGAAAACTCTCGAAATCTCTATGCGTAAAGCAATATGGCAAAGAAATATTATTTTTAAATTTATTATTTATGTATTTCAGAATGAAAACTTGATATTATCATAAACCAGGTAAACCAGATATTGCAAGATGGTCCTGCTATTGGTTCTGCAGATTCCATGCGAATATGTATTAATATGTGAAGTGAAGTAATATATGAAATGAAATGAAATATATGAAGAAGTGAAATAATGTGAAGAAGATGATTTGTGTGTCAGAACAGAAAAGTCAGGCGCTCCATCCTCTACCTACTCCCGCGAAGAAACGGGTTAAGTAGTCAGTAAGTTATATAGGATTTCACATAAATATATTTTATGCATCAGTATTTTTTTATATTTATCGTCACGAGATTTTAAGATCGAAAAGAACTCGTAAATAATAATAATAATAATTGGATAACTTATATAGCGCCGTTTTCGCGAATACTCACCTCAAGGGCGCTTTACATAGAAAAATTATTATCTTATAAATCAAATTACTGCTAGAAAAGAAAAAAACTTATTTACTATTACTTATTCACTAGGTGGCATACAAGAAATGGAATTAGAATTGAGTACTATAATAGTTGGGAGTGCCTGAAAGAATTAGGAGTTTTCGCGGAGTGCACAATAGGAGTGGAAAACATTATCTTAAGAAATAAATAAATAAACAAAATCGAAAGTGTCTGAATAGACTGGACGTTTTGGAGTCGTCTGGAAGCCGGCGCAGGAGAAGATAACATCCCTCTTCTTCAGTCTTTTTTTGACAGCCCACAAGTCATAAATAAATAAATAAATATAGCTTTATTCCAGAATGTGGGGAGGTTCGTGCAATCCCACACATTCCATATAAAAGAAAATACACACATTAAAAATATTATATAAAACAAAAGAGAAATAGTAAAATAGAAGAAGAACATATAAAATAGAAGAGAAGTATTAAAAGTAATCAAAAGAAATATACGGTAAAATATCGGCTTTAGCGAGCGATGGCAAGTCAATTATGCGGGGCCAGTATCTTTCTCCAGTGTGCATCGATGCTGGATTCTGGAGTAAGACGGGCTTCCAGGATAAGGATATTTCCGGAGCTGTATATCCTTTCCCTCATCCCTGCCACCCTGGATCTTAAGAGGGCTGCAAAGTTGGGAACACGCCCCTCAGTGAACATACCGGAAGCGCTGCAATATCTGGGAAGGCCAAACATCATACGAAAGGCGTTGTTATATTGTATGCGAAGTCTTTCTATGCTGCTCTTTTTATAATTTGTCCAGAGTTCACATGTATATAACGTTGCACAGAAGGCAAGGAAGAGCGTTCTTTTTACAGCGGTGCTACAAAGACGAAACCTTCTACACAGCATATTCGCTTTCACACTGAGAGCTCGTCTTTGCCTGTCAATATCGTCGTCGTCCATTAGATTATTTGTAATTATGTGTCCTAGATATTTCGTTCTTTCGGTCACCTTCAGGACCACACCGTTCAGAGTAACTGGAGGAATACTTGTTGGGCCCTGACCATACTTTATAACCAACAGTGCTGTTTTATTAGGGTTATAGAGCATGTTTGTTTCTTCAGCAAACACTTCACAGATCTTTAGAAGAATGCGTAGTCCTCTTATAGACGGTGCCATCAGTACCATATCGTCAGCATAACTGATGTTGTTAAGACACTGTCCTCCGATGTGACAGCCTACCCCCGCGTTGTTTAGCCTTTGAGTGAGTTCGTCCATATAAAGGTTGAACAGTATTGGGGACATGCACCCTCCCTGTCTGACGCCGCTCGTCATGTGAACAGGTTCGGAAAGACTGTCTCTCCACCTTACTTGGTTTTCCTGTTGTCTGTGCCACGAGTCAAGGATACGTATTACCTCCGATGGTATGCCTCTTTCCCTGAGTTTTGCCCAAAGTAAAGGGTGAGAAACTCTGTCGAAAGCCTTGCTCAAGTCTAGGAAACATGCGTATGAAGTAGTCTTTTTGTTTCTGTAGTACTCCAGTGTCCGTTTTACAGTAAATATTGCAGCGTCGGTAGAGGTCTGTTTTTTGAAACCCATCTGGTTGTCGTTAGTTTCCATGCTGGATTCGACCTGATCTAGCAGCACGCGTTCGAATAATCTCGCGATGGTTGTGGCAATCGAGATTGGTCTGTAGCTCTCGTGGGAGGTTGAGTCCGATAATTTGGATTTAAGAATGGGTGTAATTATGGTCCTCGTCATATTACTCGGTAATTGCCCATTCTTTATAATGCCAGTAAACAACCTCGCCAGGAGCTGTAAAATTGGTCCTCCCGCGTGTTTGACATGTTCAATGCTTAGTCCGTCGTGGCCTGCCGATTTACCAGCTTTCATATGTTTCAGGGCGGTATTGACCATGTTCACAGTAATCGAAAGTCCATTACCTTCAGTTGTTGTTGGATTAATTGGCGGTCCACTCGAGGAGATCAGAGAGGTCGGAGTTAGGGTGGTAAAATGGTCTGCGAAAATGTTTGCGATTGCTTTGGGATTCGTTTCTCCATTTATGTTACTTGGAATTTTACACCGCATATTGCAATTTTTATTCGATTTATTCCAAAACTGTCTGAAGTCACGATTATCTAGGTCCCTAGCTATTTTATCCATCTGTATTTGCTCTGCTTCCTTCTGACATTTTTTCAGGGCCAGTTTAAACGCTGCACGCTTTAATTTTCTTTCCTCTGCGATGGGGCCTACGAGTGGTCTGCCATTTTCGATCCAAATCAACATCGCGTATCTGGATTCCGCATATTTTTGTGGAACAAAATCATTCCATCCGCATATTTGTTTATATCGTTTCGAGCTATGTTTACGATTGTCAAATGTCGAGATCGCGGCATTTCGAAGTGCGTCTACTATTCGTGTGTAGAGCGCGTCAGTATTCGCACTTGCAGGGTTGTCGCTTCTCTCATTCCATATAGCCTCTTCTTGAATAATTTGTAGTAATACTTGTGAAGCAGTGTTATACCTTTTGATATCGCATGCACCTTTTGGTTTCCATATTGCTCGGTCAGTTTTCTTGCTTGTAAGTACTTCGGTTGTTGGTATTCCGTCTGTCTGTAGGATCAACTCGAGAGGCCGATGATCTGTCCAGTCTACGTCGTAGTGTATTTTCATATCTAATATCTGCTTGAATAAATTTTTTGTCACTAGACAATGGTCTAACCATCTGGTTGTATGATGCGCGTCGCTGATATACGTATAAGAGTCTTCTGGTAATATTTCGGTATCGGCACATATACGGCACATCATAGAAACGGAAATACGAACTATGAATCCATGTGATAGATAATAAAGTTAAGCATTGACAACGGCATGTAAAGCATTACCAAAAACAAGTGAAACTATATAGCGAACTCTATAATAGTGCGATTACAGAATAATGATCCACTTAAAGTTTGTGTACAGTGACATTGTTAACTAATTAAAGCTGAATCCGTAACAGTAAATTGTATTATATTATTGTTCTATTGAACACAATATAGTATAAGGATGATTCATGCTGACGTAACACAATTTCGGCGTCATGCGTACTTGACCCAATACTGTGTTGCAAAAGTGTCTAATCGACAAAATAATTTAGATAGGTTACTCGAGCAATGTTTCTTGTTATGATAACACTGCTAACACGGATCAAACGAGTCGATTAATAGATTAGGCACGCTATATTGCACCAATAATAGATAAAGTTTAATTAAGGAGTATATACAGGTGTAGGGGCTTTGACACGAAGAGCCAGTAAATCGTCACTCATCATCGAGCCACCACAGCAGGTCAACCGCTGGCCTTGCTGCGCTCCCGTCTCGGAGGAACCTCCCACCGCGCATTTTCTCAGTCTCATGCTGTTATTTTACTTGTGAGAAATAAACAAGAACACGCAACAGGCGACCGTTTTATTCGCACACACACCTTCCTTAAATATGTATAAAAAAATACTACCACATACAAATGTATTGACTAGATGAAAATATGAATATGTTGAAAAAAATATACATGTAAAACACCTCAAATGCTTAATAGAAACCTTAAGACATACATGGCGTTATTTCTGAAAAGTGCTTTTAGGGATACATTTATTACTGACCCAGAGGTTGGCATACCTATTACGCCCCTAATCTAGTCGGCAAACAGGCTAGATGTACGTAAAAGAGAAATAAAATACCCCAAAAATCTGAAAAAAGATGAACCGTTTCTTCTCAAAAAGATATGTATATAAATTAATGTAGGCGAGTAAGTGCTTTGTATATGAAAAGATCCTTTTGATGTTAGTTTTCCTGGTACTACCTTCACCTGCCCAATACCTGGCCATATTTCAAAGGACTTTTTACGCTACAGCAAAACGTGAACCAAATATATAAATTTTCAAGGTAAAAAAAGAGGGCTTGTATTAAGGGTAATGGCTACTTTAGTCGGCCACGTCATCAATCATGAGCACGACACGTGAAGGAATTTCGCTAGAAAACAACTCCTTCTTAATGTTTCCGGTTCGTGAGCAAAATACAGGGACATTATATAAAAAATGTTAGTGTCATGTTGTTTCCTCGAAACTGTTATAGCATGCAGCCTACCACTTGCAATTACTATAATTTTTATGTATGTAAAAATATCAAACGAAATACAAACAAAAATAAATAACAATAATTTAATGTGGGGTGGGGTAAATTGATAGAAATAAGGGTGGGAAATGGAAGGGGTAAATTGGAAGATTCTAAGTGGACTGTACAACTAAAGGGAGAAAAGAAAGCGCGACTCTTCTTTTTTATTCCAGAAATTTTGGAAAGAAAAGTCGCACTGGCTAGTTCGGTCAAATTTTATTTAGCCAATACACAAATTACTTACTTAGCGAGTTACTCGAATATAACCGCCAGGCGGCGTGGCGTCGCAACTGTATATCGCAAAAACATGTGTCTGCTAAGGAATTTGTTTGCGTTGGGCGTACAAAAATAATGCCAAGCTTTCATGGTATTTTTTTAATACCATGAAATTTTTAATAACATAGAGTTTCATTAACAACCTTACTAGATATTTACCGAATATTCATATTCGCCGAATATTAAAAACAAACTATTTATTGCTGAACGCAACGCAAATTACGGTTTGACTGTGCACCGTGTATCTGAACACTCCTACGCACTATATTATCGGGGATTCCCCTAAAATTGAATGAATGGATTTGTTGAGTTCTCAAATTGTCAATTGTTACTTGTTTCACAGCGTAACATGAGTGCTCATTTCATTTAGTTTTTGTTTTGCAATAAGTGTTGCTCGTTCCATTTTATTTCCGTTGTGTGTAAAATTGTTATCTCTTATAAAATAATTTCAAATTAAATCTAATAACATGACCTCTCGTAAGCGTGAAAAAATTGATATTTATTTTCGACCGCTGGGAATGTACAAACGGACAAAAGAAATGTTGTGCTTTTTGAACAAAAATTTGCTGGTGGTAAATTTTAATTATTAAATCTCGTAGTAAAAAAAAGAACAGGGGTGTATTATTTATTACCTTGTTGAATTATTCGTATTCGTATTCGCCGAAACGTAGGCTTGATATTCGTATTCGTGAATGTAGTATTCGTTGCATCACTACTTTAAATGTATCTTTCTTTATTCGCATGACACAGCGTATACTGTGATCGCTCTTTGTACCGTGGCTGTCAAAAATTTATTTTCTCATTTTTATTAATTTTAAAAAAAAAGATGTTTTTTAGAGAAACGATGGCCACGGCGCGAAGCCTTAATGCTCTCTGCTAGTTAGACAACTTTTGAGAAGCTTCGTATACAATTAGGAAAACAACGTAACAGGAAGCTATTCGTATTCCCTCACAGTCGCACTGCCCCGCACTAACCTACAATACAAACTCCAGCCCGGCCCTTGACTTGTAATTGCACCGCGCATGCAATTTACACTGCGGTAAATAAATGGAGATAACCATGATCTTTCCACTGTGACACAACATTGCATTGACGTTACAAATGACGATGATAAATTGCGCACCGTCAACCATCAAACGCAATTCGTACCTACACGATTTTATCTTACAATCACATTTCATATCGTACGATATCACTACGCTGATTAACCTTGACCAAAAGTGTCTTTTAACATCACACGTCCATGTTACTGTATGTTACTGTAAATGTCTGAAAATTGGTAAATTCCAGAATTTACCGATATGCCTGGTGCCATTTTGTCATAGTGAGGTGGTAAAACTCTTGGTCATGTATTGATGAATGAATTACATAAATGACAGATTTTATCAACACCAATAGATAAAAACTCGAAATAAGCGACAAATCGGTTTAAGCCTTGTAGTTGGAGTAGCTTGTTGGTGTAGTGGTTATACCTCTCGCCTAATGATCGAGTGGTCGGTGGTTAGAGCTCCATTCCAGGACACCAGTAAATTAGTCTTATTTTCAAGCACAAGCGTTTAGCTTGAAAATAGTAAAAATATTTATGTTCGCATCTCTATTTCAAAAAAAACTTTAGTCTGTGTCTTCGGACATTTTGTAACCTAACCTGATCTGACATAACCTAACATTTTATTATGTAAAAAAAATCAAACAAAATTAATCTGGTTAAATGCTAGCTATTATCCAATATGCGGATCTATTCTTATCGGTTTAATATCAAATCTTGACCTATATTATAAAAAACATTTCTTACGCGTACACTTCGTCAATTTACGTAATGAATATTATTTTAAAAAATAGTGTACTAATTTTATTTTAGTTGGTTGAAATCACTTTGTTTCACTCACATCTAATAATGTCTTCATCAAACGTGTTCAAAATTAAATATAAGCTGTTATAAAAATGTTCTGAAGTTTTCACAGCCGTTCAGAATCATCTGGTTTACGTTTTCTGGGATATTCTGCCGTGTTTCTACAACCTTTCTGACCGACGTTTCGGATCCCATTGCAGGGCCTATCATCAGGCCTGATGTGTCAACAAGAGTCGCAGAAACGTGGCATATTATCCCATAAAATGCAAACGAGAAATTTACAAGCATCTTTCGAAGTTTTACCACCTCGCTAAGGGAAATATTCAAATCAACCAATTTAAGAGCGGTTACAGTAACATACTCACATAAACACGACATAGAGAACATCGTCTTAAAAGGATTTCAGCCGCAAATACTATTGAATGCGGTAAAATGTATTTTGTGGTTATTTTAGTTGAGGTAAACCACACCGCAGATCATTAAACTCGACAAAAAAGCAACAGCCGAAGTAAAGAAGGCGCTGTACACGGAATGTTAACAGATTTAGTACGAAAATGTTCAAGCGATTTGCAAAAAATTCGATGCCGTCACGGAGATAATAAAGATTAATATGGATACATCTTATTATTTGTTTTTTAAAAGTATAGTTTCAAAAATTCAATTCAAACAATGCGAGAACTGCTGGAATACCGATAATGAATTTAAAACACTTTTTTTGTCCTACCTATTAATAATTTTTTTTAAACAACGTTGGAAATCAATAAAAAAACAACTACGAAAAAAATATGTAGGTAGTTGTTCAGTATTCACTACTTGATTATATTTGCGAATCCATTTGACCTTTGGCATTAACGTCACGATCCCCCCTTTTCTTCTTACCCACGTTTCTCAGTTAAAAGCCAACAAACAGCTCGACGAGTGAGACATTTCATCGCCCGGCTTACAATTATATGCCACATCCGCAGCACTTTTGTCACCATCGGGTGAAATCCCATCGGCTCCAAGCATCCCGCGCGTGTTCAGCTGTATGAAGGTTTGTGTTTACCGAAAGATGAAGTTTAATCATCGTCCATCAGTCATTCAAGAAAAAAGTGTGCTAGTAGGTTAGTCGAGCTTCCTGACACGCACCTTTCATCCTATACAGTCCGTGTTATCGATCCTATTTACCTTCAATTTTCCTTCCTTTCTTCCTTCCTTCAATATTTTTGATAAAAATTTCAGTATTTGAATTTACCTGAAATAAAACCACTAGATTATAGTGAAATAAGTGTGTGACACCTTGTGAGTATATATTTCAGCATTTTTCGTCACGTGGTATTGCTTGCCTAACGTAAAATGGCGTGCGGCGAATTTGGAACTAAAATCCGCCCCGCCCGCACGCGGCGGTAAGCCCTCGCATTGCCATTCAGTTCAATTTCGTGTTTGCTCGGGAGCTGTGACATCTCGATTACCAATATGCACTGAATTATTATGTCCAAAACAGTCCGGGATAGTGCAAGAACAATTGCCAATGAAGTATTAAAGTTTTGCAAAGCTGAAAAAGCAAATAATGGACCGATAAAACCGTTTGACAGATTGACAGATAGAGCGGCCGCCATTACTAATTCGTTTCTTTAGTGTTGCCCGACCAAATTTCAAGGCTCTGACACCGGTCACCGGAAATTCTGTACATTATGTATTGTGTAATAAATTTACACCCTGGCAACTTCTGTTGAGCGACAGGGACGCCCTCCCTCGCACGCTAATTCATAGTGGTACGTCTATATCACTCACTTCATGGTAAATTTGGATGATATGTGTGATATAAAAGCGAAGGCAGCAATATCAAAAAAATGTTTTGAATGCAGTCACTGAGTACAAATAATTTAGAATGTACTGAATTGTAGATTTTATGTATCTACTATGCCTTCCAAAATCATAGTTAATAAATTTTAGGCTATATTATAAAATATCGAATTCAGTACATTTGAAAATAATAATACTCGATGACTGCATTAATTTTTTATTAATATTGCTGCCTTTGCTTTTATACCACACATATAATGTTTGGTTGTGTGATATTTAAATATTTTTTTAAACAAAATATTTAAATTATTTAAAATATTTTCATGAATTATTATCGCATTTTTTTTTCAGAAACGATCTTTGGCCACAATCGAAACGACCGCCAGAAATATATTTGGAATGAACTCCAACAATGGGGACATCAGAAACTAAGATAACATTCCAAGATAATTTCTCCAGATATACATCGAGATATGCCTACAATCGCGTCTTAATGTGTATTAACTGCATATTGTATTATGCAAACGGGCAATTATTGAAGGGCAATCGTGAATTGATTGCTATCTGAACCAAGCTAAAAAGATATAATTTTCATTTGCTTCATCATTGTACTTGAATATAATTTTTTTAAATGTAGTCGAATTTGCTTGTAGCGAGCATGACGGGACAGACTAAATTTGTTCGTTGTATCAGAGTATATTATATGCAAAACTCATTTTCTTAAACTACGTATTGTAATGATTACTCTATTATTTAATTGAAAATGAATATCTAGGACTAAATAGTCGACTCATACAGCTCGTACATTAAATAAGGACTCATACAAACAAACAAATTTATTAATCAATTAGAAAGACATACAGAAAAATCAAAGCAACTAAAAAATATTTGACTGCTACCGGGATTCGAACCACGGATCTCCTTCCTCTCCGGGGCAGGCGTGTTATCCAATTACGCTATAGCGGCCTCCTACATTTCAGTAAATATATCGACCTTATCTGTAAGTGTCATTTATTGATTGATTAACATATTATCCATTTTTAGAGCAATCTTTTTTTTCTGGTACGGTAGGCACAAATTACTAACTGCCCCTAGGGGACGCCACAATTAACCATTAATTCATTTTTTTATTTTGGACACATTTCATACAACACACATATATTATATATTCAAGAACACATTCTTATTGTAAAGTTGCAATTTTTTTCAGAACAAAGTTCTGTAAAATTTAAAACCAAATTTATTAATCAAATAGAAAGACATACAGAAAAATCAAATCAGCGAAAATATATTTGGCTGCTACCGGAATTCGAACCACGGATCTCCTTTCTATCGCGGCCTAATACATAATTAATAAAGTTAGAGACTTTAATCAATAACTTAGTCACGAAATAGTAGAAACGGAAGGAATCGCACATAATCGAGGATTTTCAGCACTCTACACCGATATTATACAATCAAATCTGAGTGTACATTGTGTTATATTTTACTAATGACTGTTTAATATATCGTGCCCCTGGAATAACAAGGTATCTTGAGGATTTTAAATCGAACTGAAAACTTTGAAGATTTTCATATTTTAATCGCTTGTGGAGTGATATGTTTACAAAAACATGGCTAATTACCTCAATTATTTGAAAATTCTATTTCAACTTTTAATAGTGGCTTATTACAAAGTTCACGTTAAGGGGTATTTGATAACTAACTCTTAGAAACAAATTAATAATAAAATTAATCAAAATATGATTTTATGTCTTTGTATATTCGTCTTTAGATATGCATAATACAATCGACATGTACAATCAAATTACGAACTGACGTAACGACAGAAAAAACAAGTTCGAACCTTAAAAAATCGAGACAAAAGAAATTTTAAAGAGAAGATAAAAAGAAAGACCGTAATAGAAAGGTATTGAAATAATTACAAAAGCCAAACCTGTCTGCTGCCAGGAACAGTCAGCCGCGGCGAAGACCAGAGACAAATGAAGAGAAGTACACTGGAAAAAAAAGTAATTAAATATAAGAGAGAGTAAAATAAACAATACACATTTCATTCAAAGTGAAACTGACACAAAAATATGTCACAGATTCTTTATTATACAGAAAGCAATAGATTTTTATACCCTGTGGACGGCTTTGTTGTCGGGGTGGGTTGCAGTGGCTACGACCATTGTCTTTGGAATTGATAAAAACAATTTAACACGCTGACGGACGGTGACAGTGGTTCAAAAATTTTTTAAAAAAGTAACCCACAAAAACCAAGTTTTTATTATGCTCCCTTTCTCATTTACCTACTGGTGGAAACTGGTTTGGCGCTTAACCTACGCGATGGGCTTCGGACGAGCGACGCTACGAAAGGGAGTAATAAAAAATTTCCAAAAATCCAAATATATATAATCAGGTTCCGTGTCTACCAGACGCGTTGAAATATTTTCATACTACTTAGTAAGTTGTGTGAAAAAACCATTAAAAATTTGAAAAATCCAAAAATTTACTAATTTTTTTTAAGAAAATTTTATAGATCTTCTTGATCGTCGCCACGAGTCTGCTTGCAAAGTTTCAGCTCGATTGGATCGCGGGAAAAGGGTTAAAAATCGATCCAAAGTTTTTTCGTCAAGGAAGCAGACGCCACGAGTTAATATAAAGGGAGTAACAAGCAACATTTTTAATTGATAACTAACCAGGATTTTGACGCTGAAAATTAGTTTATTTAAATTGGCTTTATTCGATTAAACCTAAAACTAAATATAATAATGTAAAAATGCCAAGAGAAATGCAATTTGGTGGGGCGACCCTTGCGTGTTTTGCGTTGATTGCGCGTCACACTCTTATTATCCATTCATTCATCTTCGTCCCAGTAGGGTCGGGGGCCCAAAGACTCGACAATGTGTTTCCATGTTCCCCTGTCTTGCGCTGCTTCTGTATGAGTCAACCAGTCTAGACCCATTTAGTTTTCGTACACATTTTTCTGTTGCCTCTCCCAGCTTAATCTGGAGCGACCCACCGGCCGTCTTCCTTCCGGGGTTGCCAGGAGGATTCTTCTTGGTATTCGTTCATCTTGGCACATGTCCAAGCCACCTTAATTGTTAATTTTTAGGTGTAGGAGTAGGGGTTCCATGCCGATTGTGTGCCTTTTTCACTCTGTCCATCAACGTGACTCCCGCTACCCCCCCTAGAAAACCCATCTCAGCAGCCCTGATCCTTGCTCTCACTCTCTCCATCAGGATCCAAATTTGATGGCCATATATTAGGTTGGGTCTGTACACAGATTTGAAAAGAGTCAATTTTGTCTTGACACTAACCTCGGATTTTCTTATATCAATTTCAGTTTCTTGCCTTCCGTCGCTAGAAAATTTCAGCCCAAGGTATTTGAATTTTTTTTCCTTATTTTTTCTTCTAATTATCAAATGTCGTCAATTCAGATTAATTTTAGCAAGTTACGGATATTTCGGATTGGCAGACAGACGACGGAATTATTATTTTATTTTATTTTCATTTATTGGTTTTCTTACAGCCATATAATTAATCAATCTTGAAATAAAACAATAATTGATGTACAGAGTTTTGGGCCAATTACAAGAAAACACATATATACAATCGATAAAAAAATAAGAAAAAACATGTCCAATAGTGAGTTTGTGTGAGTGTGTGTATTTGTGTGTTTATTTATTATTTTGTTTTGGGGTTAACAGCAAAACAATCTTAAAAATTTTCCACTGAATTTAAAAATTTACTTTAATATACATTTATAGCGAGTGGAGAGGGTGGAGGGGAATGTGGGACGGGAGTAGAAGGGAAGATATAATGTAGAATATTTAAATTAGATTTTCAGGCACGATCAATCTACATATTGTATGAAGTATTATTACAATTTGCAGATGTAAACAAATTTACAAATAATGTTTAACATTTGGCATTTTACTTGAACCCAATAGATCTTCGCTATTCAATAGATCGTCGATTATTTAGGCTCCTAATAGGAGCATCTTCCAGTATCTGGATTATCTGATCTGATTATCATCTACTTCTGAAACTATTATTTTAAAAAAATAGAGATCCGACCACGGAATACATGTCACATCAATATTCTCACTATTTTCAAACTAAGCTAAAAGCTTGTGCTATGAAAGTAAGACTAATTTGCTAATCTGGAGTGAGGTTCGAACCCGCGAGCTTTAGATCACGAGGCGAGTGTCCTAATCACAAGATCAACAAGCTACTTGTTTAGAATTATTATATTAAATTGAAATATGCCTGGTTAGTATTAGTTGATGATAAAATTAGATTATTAACTAAATAAAGACATATAAATCGAGACACGGAACTGGACTTTGCGGCCGTGACGTAATTTATAAGTACCTGGTTTCTCCAAGCTTCTAGTATTATTTCGCGTATTCGAGCAGCTTCCAGATCTTTCTAAAAGCATACAAAAAGTTCCGAAACCGTAAATGATTTTTCGTATTTTTATGAAGATATCTTTTAAAACAATTCACTTAATAGACTCGTGGCATCAAGCGGGTTGGCTCATTCATTGACATAATGAGAACAATATGAAATATTCAAGAGACGCTGTGCAGGCACAACAAATGAAGACCGAAAACGTAACAAAAGAAAATGGCGGAAAAAAAAACATGACCGCGCGGGCAATCCCGGCCGAATGGAAGACCGGAGTGGTTTTCATTTATTCACGGGCCATTTCAATGTCACTCCTCTTTGTGGGGCGTCACGGCTGACAGGTGCGGGCAGGTGGGCCGCGGGCCGCGGGCCGCGCGCTGGGAGTACCCGCCCCATTGTGCCTGAATTAAGTCATGTAGTTTTCATTTGCTCGCAAAACACGCGTCACAGTGTGCCTACGAAATACCCTGTATTTTGTATTATAATTATTCATTTTTTCGAGGGACAGAATCAGAAATACTCAAATAAAATTATGCTTTTTTTCAAATATGTTTTATTATACTTTGTAATACACACACAATATGAGTTATTAAATTACAACTATAGTTTCGAGAGGAGCAGTCCCTCTCATCATCAGGTATAGATAATAACTAACTTAAACACAAAATTTATCAATCTAATTGGGTAGGTCAGGGGGGTCAGGCGGGCGCGCGGCAGGGAAGGGTATTTTTTCGCCGAACAGCTCTAGGAGTGGTGAAGTGGACTGAAATGTGATATTATTTATTAATGTGTTTCCAGAATTTAAATTTTTTAGGATTTCAACGGTTTCCAAACTATTCATTACCCATCGTCTATGAGGAACCGAGTGGAGTAATTTTAATTTGTGACTATCGAAAGAATGATTGGCATTAATAACCTTTCAATGATATTAAAATTATTCTTTGTCAACAGAATGTCTTCTGATTTCACAAATACTCACACGATCAAAACTCTTTACTGTTCACTTGTCCGTCCTATCTTAGAATATGCCTCTGTGATTTGGTCTCCCTTCTATACAAACCAAACAAGTCACATCGAATCCGTGCAACATCGTTTCTTAAGAAAAGTCGCATGGATGATGGGCTTGGATAGAGGAGACTACTCGTACAGTGAAATTGAGTCAATGTTAAAAATTTATAACCTCCAAAAACGTAGAGAAAACACTAACTTAATCACCATATTCAAAATATTAAACGGCCACACTGATGTGCCTTCGTTGCTGGGCCAAATAAAATTCAATATCCCTTCCCGTAGACTCAGAAATAATGAACTGTTGTTCCTTAGCCATCATAGAACCAATTATGGATTTCATGCTCCCATGTCACGGTTATGTTGTCTTATAAATTCAAGACAGGACCTGGACTTCTTTGGTGTAAGTCTGTCCAGATTTAAACAATCTCTGATTAGATAGTCCAGACCTTGTCTCCATCTTGTTAGTAATTTTCATTTGTCCTTGCTTTTGTATTTAAATTGCTATAATTTTTATTCTGATGTATTATATATTGTTCTTTTTATATATTATATTTTATTGGACTATGTCCGTTAATATCAATAAATTAAAAAATAAATAAATAAATAAAATAATGTCTCGAAGTAGAGCCCTTATTGACGTTTATCGAGAAATCACGGTTGCCGTGGCTGGGACATATCTTGCGGATGCCGGCAGATAGACATGCTAAGTGCATTTCACATGTTAAGACTATGCAGCTCTCGGGGCAACTATATTCGACTCGGTTAGCAGTTATGGGGTGAGCAGTCTTACCTATAAAACATACATTGATAAAATGGAAGAGTTACAATTAACATTCCTAAAACTTATAGAAGATGATAAAACTAAATATATGTACAAGGATTATTATAATAAATTATTCAAGGTATGATTAAAAAAAAATACATACTGACTCGCGTCACAACTATACAACTCGATCGTCAAGTCGAACAATGAGGATACCAACCACAAACAATGTGTATGGTGAAAGAAAAGGATACTAAAGAATTCTCGATATGTTACAAGACAGAAGAATTCAATCAACAATTGAGCAACAGAACATAAAGAACATGCTTTTGACAAACATTTCTTATGACTGAATGAATGTCTTTTTTTTGTCCCACCCGTGACAGAATAATGTATCAGTATTATCTCCAAACAAAATAAAATAGGGCTTATGTTCTGTTGCTCGATTATTGATTGAAGATAGAATAAGTTGCTTTCTTCAAAAATAAATATTACAAATTGCATATATGTTGTAAAAATTTAACAATTTATTTATGACAATTTACTATAAAAACCGTCCCACCGTGAAAATGGAATGCCTCCTAGGAGGTTCGACACCAGCATTTTTGGATATAAGTACAGCGCCGGCCGCGGCGTGGTTGTTGTCGTGATGACAGTTGAAAGTACGCGCACATGCGCAGGACGGCGCCCAATCTGCCCATTCGAAGCGATAAACCAGAGTGAATAATCGAACGAAGTATTTACCTAATTGGCGAAAGAAATAAGCGATTAATATATGAGAATCGGATGGAATGTTCCAGTGAATGTTAAATACGTACTATCCCGCGATGAATAAAGTGTTTAATTACGAGTGATATATTGCGAAAAAGTGTAATTAAAATAAAAGCGTTAATTTTAATAGTTTTAAGTGACTATATACATTGAATAGTTAATTAGCCATTAATTAATAAATTTTTAATAAATTTCTAGCGTTTTCGCTCATTCACGATGTTAATACTAGTATTTACTTTAGCAGGCACCTCCATTCATTTCTTCGACTTGCATTAAAATTTTTCTACCTAATACACAAAGGATAGTATTTCCAAAACTCCACAGTCCCCTGATGGACCTGCTACCCGCCATGAAAATACATCCCTTGTGCCCTTAGAACCTTACCCTGCAGGCGTCACGAGCATGTGTAAATAAGACAAACAATTTGAAACTCTCACTCGAATGCGTAAGTGCCGGATTTAATATGGTCCCTCTATAATTACTCACAAAGTTGCACCGGTCTTATTATATCCTCTTGTAAGTCATCACTCATAACGTGAACCTCCATAAATTTAACTAAAGTAAACTCCAAGTACCTGAATCTTCTACGAGTTACGTATTAAGCTCATGGAGGCTAAACAAAACCAAACATGGGTGTACGGGTGTGTTCCAGATTTCACCCACATTTAGGAGTCCATACACTAATTGCCAAATAATAATGATGATGTGCCGGAAATGATAAATACAGTTATCCACATGTGCAATATGCCCCCCATTATTTATTATAGACATAATCTTTTCTTTGTCATGTCGGAATTTTTTTGGAAACTTTAACATTATATAGTTATTTTACCTTTAACTATTATTATTTGTACCTTTAACTGTATTATCATTTTATCTGTCTCATGTTTTTCTGTATTATTATTATTATTAATATTACCTTTTAACTATTATTATTGTAACTTTTAACTGTATTATTATTTTAACTGTCTTATGTTATTTTAAAAAAAAAATTATTCTGTATATTTTTAAAAGCCCATAAGGGCGTTAAATAAATAAAAATAAATAAAATTATTTTCTGTGTATGGTTTTTTGGGATATTCTGCCTTGTATATATATGTGACAGATTGCATTGCAGGGTCCATCATCACATCAGCCCTGATGATGGACCCTGCAATGGGATCCGAAACGTTGGCCAGAGAGGCCACGTATACACGGCAGAATATCCCAGAAAACTATACACAGGAGATTCTGAACGGCCGTGAAGACCTAAGGACATTTAACATTATTTATAAGAGTATTTAACAGTTCGATTTATCGAGGTACGAAAAATACGTCTAATGCCAAGAGAGATTACTGAAATACCTCACGAATTCGTCAATATGATTTCCTAGTTTAAAAAATTTTCTTATACACCTTTCTTGATCAGTGTTACAAAGCGGTGTGCAGTGAGTATATTTGTTATATATTTCCATATTTGTTAATCCAAAACGCATATTTTTTTTTAAATAGAGATGCGAACACAGAATTCGTGTCACATCAATAATCTTACTATTTTCAAATTAAGCTAAACGCTTGTGCTATGAAAATAGGACTAGCTTGCTTGTCTGGAGTGAGATTCGAACCTGCGACCTTTGGATCACGAGGCGAGAGTCCTAACCACAAGACCAACAAGCTACTCTGGAAATGGTTTTTAATAAAATAAATATTAACAAAATCAGATTGACAGAACTTTATTTTGCAATCCTGTAAAGTTCGAAATAATCATTAACGCCCTTTTGGCTTTCTATCCTCGATATATATTCCCCAAACTAATTCGTGGCGGTGGATCCTTATGAAGAAAAATTTTTATATTTATACTTTTGTTTACTAAAAAAATTAACAAAACTTTTATTTATAAACGCACACTGGACTGTGGATCTTTTGTTTTCATTGGTTGCCAAACACAAGACTGTGTCCCGTAGCGATGAGTCTTCGATTTCTAGAATTTTCTCGTATGTTTCCGTGTATTCTACCGGTTTCTAGGTGTTTCAGAGTGCTGGTAAATCTTTGTTTATGTGTAGTTCTTATTATTTCTAGAATATCGTGATGATATGTGTATTTGATTATTGATTTTAAAGTGCGGTCTTGTTGCGAATTTGCATATGTTCATATATTGCAGTGTGCTTCAATGTACTGACTGCACTCGCCTGGTGTTACATTGATTGTAATCTAAATGTTGTAAACTTGAAGTCTCAATCGAAGGAATTTATATATATATATATAACTAACTGTAGCCCGTTTCATGTCAGTTCCTAAAGAATAAGTATTTATTTATTTAGTTATAGGAAAAAAATTAAAAAATTAAAAGGAAAAGAGTTTTTCTATAAATAAGTTACGAATGTTACACGAAGTTACCACGGACGGACAGAAAATGAAATCAATATAAATATAAACTTGTGTTTCCCTACCCGCCAACTTTTCTCCACAATCCGCCAGAACCACCCACCGGTGGTTATAGTGGTGGATAGCCCTTAGTGTCACATCGAAAATATGCAAGTTTGGTGGGGGTGGCTGTGCCTGGGTGGGAGTGGGTGACGAAAACGTGCTTTCTAGCACATTGTTTTGTTATGGGAAGGCCGCAGATGCTTCAGATAGTTTCAAAATAGGCGCAATAGGCGACTGTGTCGGTGAGTCTAGGAGGTTCCGGAAAAACCTGCTCTAGAAAGTTCTGGAAGAAGGTTTTAGAAAATTCCCGACAGTTCTATAAGGTTCTAAACTGAGTGGCGGAATTTTTCGGTGCGTCTAGAAGGTTCCTGTACATTCGATAAATTTCTTGAATGTTCTAGAAGGTTCGCGAAAGCTCTATGACGATCCAAACGGTGTACTAAAAAACTAGCGAACTAAAAAACGACGAAGCCGCGCGGGCACAGCTAGTCATTATTATTGGGATAATGTCAAATTTATTGATCCCTGATTTAATGGGAATTCCTACATTAAATTTTATAATATGTAGGTACCTACTTAAGCCAACGGGTGGCACTTTCATAATGAACCCAACGTCTATTACCCAGGACGTAATTTAACTAATAACTAACCCATAAACAGTTAATTACCAGACACAATGAATTCGGCACCTAACCGAGGTTATAATGAGATGTGGTTAGCAATAGTTACAGAAACCAATAGTTAATTAAATTCTATGGGTAGGTACTCGTGCACAGTATTAGCTAACAGAAACGGATATAATAGCTACCCAGTTAACCGTGAAGGCTTTCATTGA